>CANXYC011518781.1:0-12765 GCA_948193065.1 Aleurites moluccanus | reverse complement strand
AAATAGTCCTTGCTAGAGAGGGCGTGTAATAGTCTCTAGTAAACATAAATTGGTCCATGCTAGGGAGGGCGTGTAATATTCCTTAGTCGTAAAGGTTGATCCCCTTTGCGTTTATTATGAGTTGCACTGGAGATAAAGTGCTTATGATGAGTAAAGTTAATGAAATGAAATACAATATTATCCTGTGATATCATATGTGGGTTGGCTTATTTGTTATCCATATTATTCCTAAGTTATTGATATATAGTTCTGTTATTCATTCTATTGCACATTTATGGAATCTACAATTATTGAACCTACAGGCCAAATATGGCATTTCTTTATATCTTGATATTTCAGCATTTATTCTACATTCTGGATTCACTGAGTATATTTTTATACTCACCCTCTTTAGTGGTTGATTTTTCAGGTTAGCGGAAAGGCGCGTGTTCCATTGGCATTCTTCTTCGCCTTGGGAAGTTTAGGATATAAATGTAAATCTCAAAATTTCAAAGTATTGTAAATAAAGTATATAGTTAAAGTTCCATGGTACTGTATTTAGTTGGCATATAATTATTGTATATGTTTGATGCATTGAGTTTGTATATAAAGTGCTTGGAGTATAAGTTAATAATTATATATAGTTGTTCATATTTGAGATTGTGCTAAATATTGTGTTGTATATGAATTTGAGGAGTTGTGGAGATCCAGAGGGATCTGTTTATTTGAGATGGTTGTAATTGAATATAGAAGTGTATAAATTGTGTTTTTAGCAGCAGGGCATGCTCCTTAAATAGAGGAGATGCTGCCCGTTTTTTCTTAAATTGTTTAAGCTATGTTAAGCTTATTTGTGTATGCATGCCATATAGTTTTATAGTATAGTTTATGGGTTCTTCGCGGTATTGGTAGCATAAGCATCACCCGGACCCTAGGACCGTCATGGCTCCTAAGTTGGGCTGTGACATTGTCTCTGACTGGGAGGTGGTAAAGACTGCACTGGCCTGAGAGAAGGTCTAAGTGCAAAAGTCTGGGATATCCCCTCTCCAGGTCTACGATACTCTCCTCCTCTTCCTTTCTTCCTCTGCTCCCTATTGGATCTTTCCTCCTTATATTTAGCCTCCATCTAGGCTACTTTATCAATAGCATGACTGAGGGAAGTAAACTCCATAGCTAATAAGATGTTATGCAGAGATGCATGTAATCCTCTCTTGAACCGCCTAATCAAATCTTCTTCTGTAGGAGCAATCTTCCTAGCAAATTAACTCAACCTTCTAAACTCTCTGGCATATTCCAAAACAGATAAGTTACCCTGTCGCAACTGCTCAAATTTCACAATGTTACTCTCTCGTAAACCCTCTATTAAAAACTCATCCATCATTCTCTGTTTAAACTATCCCTAAGTCATAGGATCATCACTGTGAATGTTATCATCAATATACTCTATAAACCAACTAGCAGCATCTACCTCCAGTAATAATCCCACCAACTCTATAGTCTTGGCATCAGAATAAGGTAACGTTCAAACCATCCTATCAACTCTATCAATAAAATCACTGGGGTCAGTACCATACTCTCTTGCAAAAGTAGGTAGTCGCAGTCTCATGAACTCCCCAATAGTTACACCACCTTTTGAGATAACTCTGCGTGCCCTGACTCCCTGTAATATTGCTGGTTCGCTCTAGAGTGTTAGTGGTATCTCAGGTTGTACCACTAGCTGTACTAGAGGTGGAGGTGGCTGCTGTACTACTGCAGGCTGTGCTGCTAAGTGAGTCCGAATAGTCTGTAAAATTTCTTATCTCATCTTCTGCATCTCCTGTCTCTAGGGTGCATCACCCATCAGATCAGACTCAGTATCAAATGCATAACATTAAAGCATTCAGACCTATTAAACACCAAAGCACCACTTCATTTTTTTGAACACCATCATTTCGGCAAACCATGGATTTCAATCAAATGGACTTATTTCCATCAAATGGCTACTAATTCATTACAAACACATCAAATACAACACATTTGAACCAAAACTCCATCAAAATATTACATTTGAATCTTACCTTTTCCAAGTTAGGGTTTCCTTCCAACTTTTGAATTTTCTTTCAACCTAAACACATATTTGATACTAATTACTATCAAGGAACATCTTAAGATCAAAATTAAACCAAAAGAATGGTAGAATCACTTTCTTCTTCAATAGTTCTTTGAGATCTTCCAAGCTTTGATTTATCAACTTTTCTTGATTTTTCTTTGATTCTAAGGTTATAATTGTGTTTAGAATGTTGGAATTAGCTAGTTTGGATCAAGAAATGAAAGAAAATAACTTGTTATCCATGAAATCTAAGGTGAACCTTGCTTAAGGAAAAAAGAGAAAGTTGAATGGAAAATGGCTAAGGAAAAAGAAGAGGCGGGAAAAATTAAGCTAAATATCATGTTATGATCCTATACATTGATCCTATAGTAAAAATTATGCAACTTGGCTTACTAACCATGCAATTCTTGATCTTTTCATCCAATGGTTTGATTTAGGTTAACTTAAAATGGTTACCATACACTTGCATACACCATATAAGTCCATATACCTTAGGAAAAGACTATACTACCCTTAGTTCGAATTGGATCCCTATCCGATTAACTTTTCCCGAAATTATTTTCTATCAGCTTTAATCTTCCAATAATAATCCATTTGACCATTGTACCTCTATTTTCATGTCCTAATATTCTCTTTTACCATCAAATATAATGTTAATTTCCACCAAAAACTCAAACGGTGTGAAATGACCATTTTGCCCCTAGTTCATCAAAAACTCAATTTTACCCGATTGCTTCCTAACAACCTTTAAACCTCTTCTATTCATACAAACACATCATACAACATGCATACATGTCAAATTCAAGCATAAACATATAATAAATCACAACATTCAAATCAAGTCAAAATTTCCATGGTTGCCCTTGTTGTTCAGGTTCTAGGTTTTAACAAAGGTGTTACACTTCTATTCCTCCAACTCAAAAAGAGTTGAAGAAATCAGCTCAAAATCAAAGAGAGGTGAAATGCTTATAATAAAGAAGATTGAATAAGGAGAGAGAAGGGAGAACCAACTAAGGAAAACTAAACGTAGTTGCTCTGGTGTGTTTTTTTTTTAGGATTACAGGTCATGTATTTATAGGAAAAATGATGGGGGTTAGGCTAGATGAAAATTCAATGTGGGATTAGAAAAATCCATGAGGGCCCTTGGCGGCACCTACTTCTCTCTTTGGTTGTATTTGGTGTGCATTTTAGTGGTAGGAAGGCTTCATGGTGGCGGCAATGGTTCTTCTTTGTAGCAATGTCGTCGTGTGCTGATGGCTACTAACAACCTTCTTTGGTGCTGCCATCTTTCTTCTTGGCATTGCCGCTAAGATGCCACGTGGTGCTTTTAGCTTTTTTTGGTTTAATTCATCTAATCCAAAGGCAGTTTGACCTCTAGTTGACGCCGATCAGTTTGACATGGTCCGGTTTGTCTATATTGAAGTCAATTTTGACCTACGATAGATCGCTAATCAGTCTGGCATGGTTCGAGTATGCTTAGAGTGCAAAAGTACATGTTCACAGTTGCATAATATGAAATTTGCACAAGTATACCATTAAAATGAAACCAAATGGCCAATAAACACATCAAATGAATCAAGGATGGCATATATTTTTAAAAAGCCAATATAAAACAAAAATTTAAGAGGCAAAAAAAAAATAAAAAAAAAATGCCTTAATAATATACCAAATATGAATTGCACCAAAAATGACCAAAAAAGGTCAAATAATATAAATTGTACCAAAAATTGCCAAAAAGGCAAATGTATTAACAATTACAATAAAAAAAAACAAGAAGCCTAAAAACTAGAAGGCTGGAGGTTCTTGTGGTGCTGTCTCATCTTCCTTTACTGGTTCTTCTTTTCCTAGAACTTCGTCTTCTTGAGTTGCAGCTGCAGCAATCCCAATGGCTGCAATATCGGTGGAGGACTCAACCAATGCCTTGTCCTTTTCAACATCTACATCCATATGGTGACTCAAAGCTGCATCAATTGATTCAGGAGCCGTTGATGGAGGCACTTCTGTCTCATTGAAGGCTGCATTCATCTCGCGTTATTGACTCCTAAGCCGGTTCACAGAACCTTTGAGAGATGCTTGAGAAGTAGAGACCATCTTCTCAGGCTCGGTGACTTGATCATCAAGCCGCTGGATGTTAGCTAATATAAGGCATTGATGTTTGGATTGTCGATGCTCAAACTCAACAAATCTAGCATTTATGAATGCAACAATAGTGGAATGATCACTGGTAGGTACAAAAGGAGGTGCTGGAGCTGCTGGAGGAGGTGGTTGATTGTTGTCTTGTTGTTCCTCTGCCAAATCCTCTTCCCTAACCTCTTGTTCTCCCCTCAATACGAAATTCCCATCCCGATTCTTGACAACTATAGACATCTTAAATAATGTGTGTGTGTCAAGGTATTTTTGTTCATCATGAGGGTGAACTAAAGGTTTAAATGGTGTGGACTTGGGTCGAAACCTAAAGGTTGGAATTGTGATATCACAAGCTATTTTGGTTATTAGGTGGACAACTTCTATATCCCCTTATTTCCTTTTGAAAAGGGAGTAAAAATGATCTATAAGCCAATGTCTGAAAGTAATCTTGTGATTGTTCTCAATGCACTATAGAAAAAATAACTCTAATTTAAGCATTGTACTACAGATAATGCCTTTAGCATTGATTGTATAAGTCATTATTCTATGGATTATTTTAAGGACGGGGCTTCTAATGCTAGTGGAATTTGAAACCCTAGGATTAAAACCAAGTTTTGGCCAGTGATTTGGCTCCAAATGGAATTGGCATCAAATTCATCAATATACTTTTCATTGTCTTTGTAATAACCCGACATGTTTTCTATATGCAATTATTGGAAGAGTTTCAAAAATGTAAATTGGGTAGAATTTTTTTAAAATTTATTAAAAGGGTAGATGTTATATATGATTAGGAAAAACTCAAATATAACATTAAAGCAACCTAAGACATTATAGTAGTCAATAAAAAGAGAATAATTAGATGAATAACAAGTAAAAACAAAATAAACTTTCCAACGAAAACTCCACTTAGTAAAAGATTTTTAATAAATTGTAGGGTAATCCAAATTGTGATTTTCTTTTTCCTATGTCAACCTAAGAGAGCAACGATTAAAATAAAAATATGTTCAAGATATTAGAACCATTATAGAGTACTTAATAATGAAATAGCAATGAATTGAGTGAAATAGATATAAGCAAAATAGCAAAATTATAATAATTATCAAAGTGAAGATTAATTAGCTTAATTAAACACAATTAAAAAGTCACAAAAGTCAATCTTGGAGGCTTGGAAGGGCTAGCCATGTGGAGAGCTCCATCACTAAGTCTTCTTCATCACAAGTCAAGTTCCTCCATTTGTATAAATTATTTGCCACAAAATAATAAAATTAATTTAATTAGGAATTATGACATCACCTTTCTTATGTCATAATTCCATTGTATTTCTTTTCTTTTAATTATTTATGTATTCATCTATTGGTTCAAAAATGAAAGGAAAATTTATATAAGAAAATGAAAGGAAAATTTGTGCTCATCTTGGAGTGGTGGAAGAATCTCTCAACCAATTCTCCCTCCCAAAATTTTTCAATTTCAAGCCTCCAAATCTCTTTTTTCTCTCATTCAATTAAGGTAACTTTAACTCTAAAGAGTTGTGGTAGATTCGAGGGTTAAGGATGAAAGTTTAGAAGTGTTATTTCTTCTGCAGGTTGTGTTATTATTATTGTTGAAAAGAGGGACATGGGTCTTGGGTATAAGCATGAATTTATGGGAAAGTTATGGCATAATTTCTGTAAAATTTATTGTATTAGGTTCTACGAGTTTAGGGGGCCTTACGCTTACCTATACCCTAGGACCGTCGCATGACAGAGTTGGTATCAGAGCAAAGAAATAATTCACATAAAAGAAAACTTAATAAAGTGCATATGAAATATTAAGTGTAGTAGAACCATGGAGCAATAGGAATTTCTATATCGTCATTTGTCAGTTATCTATTATATGTGTTTATTTGCTTACCATTAATTAATATTTGCTCATTTGTCTTTGTTATAGTAAAATGCCACTTACGGGGGTCTGAGAGGAAGAGGACAAGGTAGGGGACGGGGTACCCTTCGACCAGAGCTAGAGAGGCGGGGTCCTCCTCGTCCTGATAGGAGATTAGAGGCTGAGGTTGAGTCTTAGATAGCTCCAGAAAGATTTGAGGATGTGGAACCTCCACCAGTGAGATGAAGATTGGATATGGAAGAGGAAGCAGTAGAAGAAAATGTTGAAGCTATGAATGAAGAATTGATGAGAGAAAATGGGTAATTAAAAAGAGAAATAGTCGAATTGAAAAGAATGAGACAAGAGCCTATACCTGCTCTAGTGCCAACACCACCTGTTATACCTCCACCAGTTGGTGCTCCACCTCTAGAGCTAGTTGTACACAGAGAGGTCAAAAGGGGTCTCGATGAAGGGTGCATCACAATATATAATTTCCTGAAACTTGGATTACCATAATTTAAAGGTGAACATGGGGATGAGCTTACTAGATTTCTAGCAGAGGTTGAGAAGGTTGTTCGAAGATTACCCTGCTCTGAGGTCTGAGCTATTGAGCTAGTTGGGTTATTATTGACAGATAGAGCTAGGGACTAGTTTGAGAGGCACATAGAGAGCATATTGTATGGTGATGATCCATCCACTTAGCCAGAGTTTAAACAGTCCATGATTGATGAGTTTCTCACTGAGGGGGAAAAAAGCAAAGAATGATTCAGTTTGAAAGGTTAGAGCAGGGCAGTATGAGTGTACCTGAGTATGCAAAAGAATTTCTGAGATTAGTGAAATTTGGTGGAAAAATAGTGACTAATGAAGCTGTTAAGATTAACAGATTTAGACGTGGACTACATGCCTCTTTGCACAATTCCTTCTTGTAAGTGGAGTTTACATCCTTAACCAAGATAATAGACAAGGCTACTTAGATGGAATTAAAATATAAAGAAGAGAGAGTAGCGAGGGAATAAAGAAGAAATAGTAGTGGTTGAGGACAGGGTGGACAAAGAGAGCAGGGGGAGGATAGAGCTCCCAGAGTAGGCTAGCAGAGAGTGGTTATAGGCCTGCACAGAGTCAGACGATGGTTAGTACTACAGGGCGATGGGGTAGATCAGTATCTGCATCATTAACTCTGAGAGTGTCTACAGAGTATCTAGAGCATAACAAACCAGTCAAATCTATCATGCTTTCTAGCATTGTGGCAAAATACATAGTGGTACATGTAGATGACTGAGTGGGGCTTGCATTAAATGTGGATAGAAAGGTCATTTTATTAAGGATTGTCCCCAGGAAAGAGGTCAGTAGAGTACCTCCCCAGGATCGTAGCCTACAGTACAACAGGGTCAATAGAGGCCAGGGAGATAGAGGTTGAGGCCAGGGTACTACCACTGCAACAACACAGCCACCAACTAGCAAGAGTCAGGGCAGAGTTTTTTCCTTAAATCACCAAGAGGCTCAGACATTGAGTACTATGGTGGAAGGTACATTTTTAATTCAAAATCATTTGGCTATAGTGTTATTTGATTTAGGCACTACCCATTCATTTATATCATCTGCTTTTTCAAAGAATTTGGGTAAGGGTAGTATACAAATGGAAATAACATTGGAGGTTTCTACACCTTTGGGTAAAACTGTTAGTGTGGATAGAGAATATGATATGTGTATAGTAGAAATTAAGGGTAGAAAACTTACAGTGACCTTAGTAGAGTTGCTTATATTGGAGTTAGACGTGATTTTGGGTATGGATTAGCTGTCTCAACATCGAGCTTCTATTGATTAATATGAGAAAATAGTAGAGTTTAGACCAGAAGGGCAGCCTAGTTTTGTATTCCAAGGTGAAAAGCATGGTAGTCTGACGAGCATTATTTCTACCATAGGAGCTAGACGGCTTCTCCGTAAGGTATCTCAGGGCTATTTGGCATATGTGATCGATATCCAGATGATTGTAAAAGGGGTAGATTAGATTTCGGTGGTAAATGAATTTTTGGATGTGTTTCCAGAGGATTTACCTAGATTGCCACCAAAAAGGGAAATTGAATTTGAGATTGTGGTTCTTCTGGGAACTAGTCCTATTTATATTCCCCCATATTGAATGGCACCAACCGAATTGAAGGAATTAAAAGTGCAGTTGCAGGAGTTACTTGACAAAGGCTTTATCCGGCCTAGTAGTTCACCTTGGGATGCGACGGTTTTATTTGTGAAAAAGAAAGATGGAACATTACGAATGTGTATTAATTACTGGCAATTAAACAAGGTGACTATAAAGAATAAATATCCTTTGCTAAGGATTGATAATTTTTTTGATCAGTTGCAAGGTGCTGAGTATTTTTCCAAGATAGTTCTTTGGTCCGGTTATTATCAGCTAAGAATCCGAAAAGAAGATGTTCCAAAAATAACTTTTCGTACCAGATATGCATATTATGAATTCTTAGTGTTGCTGTTTGGGTTGACAAATACTCCTGCTGTGTTTATGGATCTCATGAACAGAGTGTTCAAGCCGTTCTTGGATAAATTTGTCATTGTTTTTATTGATGACATTCTTATCTATTCCAAAAGTCGGGATGAACCTCTCCTGAGATTTGATTTGTTTATCTACTTGGTTTTGTATGAACCTCTATAATAACCCCCTTTTGAATCAACCTTTCAATCTCTTCCATAAGCTACATACAGTCCTCGATGTGATGTCCCTTATATTTATGAAATTCACATTAAGGCCCATTCCTTTGTCGCTCTACTGTCTATCTACTTAAGGGGTGTTTGGATGGGCAATTGATAATCGCAGATTTGGGATAAAAGTACTTTTTCAGTTAGTAAAAGTACTAATTGGCAATCACAAGTCCTACCTGCTATCAGATTTTACCGATTTGAAGAAGATGAATCGACAATTGGTCTTTAATAGTTGGACATCCAAACACTCAATAATTTTTCAATTATCAACGCATACATTTTAAAATGACAATTGAGTTTTATAGTTGGGCATCTAAACACCCCCTTTAGTTTCTCCTGGTACTTCACATCCATCCCATTTTTCACAATCCAAATAATCACCTCTAATATGGTGGAGTTCAAAAGGGTGAATTGTCCCTCTTGAGGAAAAGTTAGCTCTTGTGGACAATAATAGGGTGTATGACTCATTCGTCAATCCCTTCTTCCATCTTCCTTATTACTTCTTTAGTCCTTATTATGGTCAAGTGTTGCCTTCTTCTTTACTGCCCATACTGTCCTCTAGGCATCATCTAATTGGAGTAGTGTTGAGCTCTTTCAATGAGCTTGTGATATGATCCCATAAGTCTGACATTCAGATTTTCAAAGAATGCCTTAGATTTATAGTTACACATCATAACCGAGGCATTAACATCATAATTCAATTTATCAATCTGGATTGCCACCTTATTGAACCAATCTACAAATTGTCGTATTGGATCATTCTCACCTCGAATCACATCTTACAAGTCAGTGTAGATTTGTTTGGCAAGAACACAAGTGATAAACCTAGCTTGAAACTGTTTAGTGAAATCAACAAAGCTATCAATGGACCCCTTTGGTAGCTTCTAAAAACAGTTAGCTAGGCATGTGAAGGTGTTGAGTATTTAATAATAACCCTAAGTATGTTCTAATATAAGCCTAATAGATAATATACCTTTGTAGTGGGCCTACATGGCAAGAGCCTATTAATTTGTAAACCTAGTATATCACTATATATATGCTAGTTGGAGGCAACATGCTAGGTATTCCAAATTAGATATCTAGGGTGTAATGCTTCAAGCAATTGCATATTACTTAATACAAATCCTAACAATCTTGAATAAATGTGCATATATATATATTATAATAGCCCTAATTAAATTCTAAAACGATTAAGGATAATTTTAAGAAATGAATATTAGGAGTTGAATTTTTATAAAATTTAAAAAGTACATTACTTAGAAATGATTATAGGACACCTTAATTAGTTGGTCTAGCATCCTAAGAAATATAATTAGGAGATCAAAGAAGTTAAAAAAAGTGATAATTAATTAAATCAATTAAAAGACTTAAAAAGGAAAACCTAGAAAACCTAAGATTAGATTCCTCTGATGTTCAATTTTTAGTAAATTCCAAAGTAGTCTTTTATCTGATTTTTCTTCACACACCTAAAATCTGATGAATAATTGATAAGTTAAAAATAGAATTAAGTGAATTAGTAAAACTTAAATGCTTAAGTAGTGAATAGAAGTATAAGAAGTGAAAAATAACAATTTGGTAAATTTTGAGAGATAAGTAAAAAAAAAAAAAAATTTGACTAATTAAAAAAATAAAAAATAATTATGATTTGGACTAAGTGGCCAGCCACTCCACCAAGCAATTTTGATTTATTTTTTTTTTCTTTTCTTAAATTCATCTTCACCAACATTAAATCTTTATACATTCCATTTCTTTTTCTTTAAAATTTATTTTTTCTAAAATCCTAATTGGTTATAAACTTATATAAATAAATATAAACAAAATCAAATTTATCATTTTCATCTTCTCCATATCTTGGACGAAAATTTGAGAGCCTTTCTTCAAATTTTTTTTTTTGCTCATCTCTTTCTTCCATAAATTACTATTCCATCACCTCAATTCACAAGCTCTCAATCAACTAACCTTCCTTTCTTTATCAATTGTTTTGGAATCTTGCTAGAAGCTAAAGAAACTTCTTTAAAGTCTCTAAGAGATAATACTCTTATCTAGATATATAATTCAATTTTATAAATTTTTAGTGGTAGATTGGAGGTTTATGTAGTAAAAGAAAGAGAAGTTAGAAGTAAATCTTTGAAATTTTGAAATTTTTGTATCTTGACAGAAAGTTAGAGGCTAGTTTTCATAATCTTAGAGTTTGATTTTGAAAATCTATTAAACATAAAAGTTATAGATATACATGTTTAGAAAATACGCCTTTAAGAAATTTTTATAAATTTCATGCTTTGTAAAGAGCTATAAGACACTGAGTGTTGTTGGCTCTGGTTAGGATTTAGACTGAGAAACCTTATAGTGTTTTACATTTTTGAGGACCTTAAGTTTAAAATCAGAGAAAACTCAAAACATAAAAAATGTTCCCCTATGTCTTAGATAAATTTAAGTAAAAACATAAAATCATTTGTATATCTATACTTTGAGTTATGAATGAAACAATATAGGTTTCTTGGATAGAATTTACAAGACAAATTTCAGGATATAGGGCAGAGTTAGGAAATTCACCATAATTTGTGTAGTACTTAGATGTAATATCCTAAGTGAAACCCTAACCCTAGAACCTTGAACCCTAGTTAGAAACATAAACCCTAGTGCCTTAAACCTAGGGGGAGTTAGGGGTATTTGCATGAGTTGGTTTCCTTATGTGTTTTATGAATTATTTCATGTGTTCACGTGCTATTGATTGCCTTACATGTTACATGATTTACTTGATATAATTAGATGTGATTGATAAATATTGAGTTATGTGATTTAAAGTGAGTGTTCCATGTGTAAATTATTGTGAATTAATTATTTGGGAAATGAATTGAGGGTAGATAAAATAGAATAATTTAATTAGGTTAGGAAAATAAATTAAAGGACTTTATTGTATAAAAAGTGAATGTGAGGGAGCTAGTTGAGAATTTATAGGACTTAGATGTAAAAGGAACTGATGAAGAGGGATTTAATGGAAATTTGAATGATTAGGATCCTATGGATTGAAGTATTGATGCATCCAACATCCAATAGATGCATGTTAGGGTGCAAATTGACTAAAATGAGAATGGAGCATAGGATCATATCAAAATCTCACCAAACCAAATAAAGAATTCTGCATTTCTCTTTTTCACTTCATTGCCGTGTTCTTCATTCAAACAAAACAGAAATTTCTCTTCATCCATTTCTTGTTTCAGCCAAGGAAGGACTAAAAAGTGTGTGAAGCTTTGGGTTATTTTAGTTTAGTGGAATATAAGATATACTTCTCCATTTCCTTGTTGTAAGAATTCTGAAATTTGGGGCTGGGTTTGGGGAAGTTTTGCTTCGGCCATTACAAAGAATTCAGGTATGAGTTTTGATTTTCTGGTTTGTGTAAGAATTTTGGATGTTCAATTGATGGTTAGAACTTAGGTTTAGAGGGTTTTGATTTTTGGTTAGGGGTTTGGATGAATGGCCGAACCAAGTATATAGGGTTTAGGAAAATTGTGGTTTCTGTTTTTCTATGTTGAATGATTGATGATAATTGATGTTGAGTTTGCATTTGATAACTATTGAATTGAGGTAGTAATGGTGAATTTGAAATTCTGTTTTGAAGACTTAATATGAACCAAACCATGATTAGGGTTTTAGAAACAAATTCTGGTTTTGATGATGTTAAGTGTTAGATGATAAAATGGTACTAGAAAGTGGTTTAATTGTTGTTTTAATTGTGCTTTGAATGTATGATTTAAACCCTCTTTGTTGGACTGAAATTGCCTTAGGAAATTTAGAAAATTGCTTGTTGTATATAGTATGTGATTTAAGATGTATATGATGATAGATTAAATGTGAATTGGGGTGTTCTTGTGGTTATGGCTAGGTTTTGGCCATCCAAGGATAACTAGAGAAGGTAAGTTAATTTAGGGTTTTATTAGTGATTTAGCTACCTAAATTTCTGCCTTGAATGTTAGAATGTTGAGTTTGAAGTTTGGTTAGAAATT
>CANXYC011518410.1:0-17080 GCA_948193065.1 Aleurites moluccanus | reverse complement strand
ATTAGGGTTTTCCTTAATCAATAATACATAATATAATTCCTTGTAATTTAACCCTCTTATAGTCTCTATTATTGTTTCCTAACATCAATTTAATTTATCTCTTAAAGAAAATCTGAAATTCAAAATGTACTTACTATTCACGTCACTATTTATTAATTTCATAAATTTTGATATCTTCCATATTTATCAAAATTAATAGTTTTAAATTACTTATAATAGACTCTATATACTCATAATAACTATTGTAATTACCGGAAATTCTTAATCTAAAGAGAAAATGAAGTTTGGAGAAAATTACCTTATTTTCTCCAAAACTGAGTTCTTGAAGAATCTGGGCTGAGATGATGATTGAAGCCTTTTAAATGAGTTAATCTAGTGATTTAATGCATTAATTCTTAGTATTGATGCATTAGAAAACGAATGAAACAAATTAGAAAGAGATAAGAGAAGAAATGAAGAAGAATGAAAGAAAAGAAAGAAGAAAATCGTAAAACATAGCTACTGGATAACTGGTTAAATAGGCTACTGCCTCTCAATTTCGCTTCACCAGCTCGCCTCGCCAATCCTCTCCAGCAAATGCCACTTCACATAAGCCATCTCGCAAATGCCACTCCGCATTTTCGGCTCGCAAATGCCACTTTGCATATGCTAGCTCGCATATGCTATGCCACTTCGCATATGCTAGCTCACAAATGCCACTTCGCATATTGCCGTCTCGGCAATTCCACTTCGCCAATTCTCCTCTTCGCCTATTGCCGCCTCGGCAATCCCACTTCGCCAATCCTCTTCTTCGCCTATTGCCATCTCGGTAATCCCACTTTGCCAATTCTCTGCTTCGTCAATTGCCACCTCGGCAATTCCACTTCGCCAATTCTCCTCTTCCCCTATTGCCGCCTCTGTAATCCCACTTCGCCAATCCTCTGCTTCACCTATTGCCACCTCGGTAATTCCACTTCATCAATTCTCTGCTTCGCCAATTGCCACCTCGGCAATCCCACTTTGTCAATCCTCTTCTTCGCCTATTGCCACCTCGGCAATCCCACTTCGCTTATTGCAGCCTCGGCAATCCCATTTCGCCAAACTCGCCTCGCCTATTTCCTCTTCACATATGCCACTTCTGCAATACCTCTTCGCCAAACTCGCCTCGCCTATTTTCTCTTCGTATATGTCACCTCGGCAATACTTCTTCGCCAAACTCGCCTCGCTTATTTCCTCTTTGCCTATTTGGGCGAGTTGAAATCCTGTCTCGCCAGCCATCTTGCCACTCCGCACTGAAATGGCTCGCAAGCAAGACAAAGAGGGCCAATCGTCCTGATTCTTTTTCTCAGTTAACTTAGACACACAGGGCCACAATTCCAAGTTTACCCCTCCAGCTCGATCAGCCTCTAACCATTATTGAAATCGAGCAATCACCTCGCACTACTAATTCTGCCGAGCTGAAAAACTTCTTCGTCAACTCATAATAAACCAGCTCGCAAATGATCTACAGACATCCAAACTCCCTGATTCTTTTAGTCACTTAAAATAGACACTTAGAGGTCTAACATATCCAAAATTTAAATCAAAAGGAGGTCTACACAAACTATGGTGAATTTCTAAAATTCATTCTGACTTTTACTTCCCAAAATTATCTGAACAAGTATGATTAATTTCACTCTCAACTGAGTTATACTTATCCAATTCTCCTAAAATTTTAAATCCAATAACATAAAACATAAAGGAATATTTCTCATGTTTACACTTTTGGCTCATTCAGCCTCAATCATTCCCAGAAAAATTAAACATTTTCAAATTCATGTAGAAAATAATGAACCAGACAGGTGCTGGTCAAAGGGACATATCTCCTCACACACACAAAATTTCACAAAAATCTTTCACAGACTTAAAGATGAGATATAAATCTACAACTTTTATATTTTATACTTTTCCAAATTATTCGTTTAAAGTCATAAAACCAGCCTCATAATCTCCTCCCTACATACAGAATTCTAGTTTCCTCAAAATATTTCTATATCCTCAATCAATTCAACAAACATACAATTAATAAAATAACAAAAAAAATGACAGGTATTACAATATTGAACTCACCTCACACTTCTAATTGGATAACAAAATTGATTATCTAGCAAAATCATCAAAGGAGACAAAATGTGCAATCTTTCAAATTTTGATGTTTTAAATCAAATCAATCACAAAATTAACTTCCATTAGCCTCAAATTAACAAAATATAAGCTAATTAAATATTAAAAAAATATTAATTTAGGGTTTGACATCAAACAACTTCAATTAGGAATTCTAATTTTAGGGATTTTTTACCAAATACATCAATTGATACAATTACATACTAAACTCATCTAAATCAATGTCTAACACACTTAAATCATCTATTTAATTAAAGAAAAAAACTTGTTACCCTATGATGATGAAGTACCCTAATTCTTCTTCCAATTATTCCTTGATTTTTTTTTTAAGTTTCCAAGAGAAATTTTGGTTGGAAATGGAAGAACTATAGTTGTTTTAAGGTTTTCTATTGATTTTTCTTAGAAAACTAGCTTGAAAATGGTAGAAAATGGAGCAAGAAGTTTCGGCCAAGCAAGACGAAGAGAAGAAGAATGAGTTAAAAATGGCTAAGAGTCCTTTATATAGTTGGATGATATGAAAATTTTCATTTTAGTCCTCAAACTTTCCAATAATTGGACTTTAACCCCACAAGCTTTTGTAATTAATTTTGTTTATTCTGTTGAGAATCAAGTTTCAAAGTGGAAACTAAAATGACTTATTTTTATCTGTAGTTTATCATTATATAGGTTTCAGAGTCATTCTGGACAGTGGACAGTGGGTTTCCCAAAATGTCCCTGAAGTTTCACTTATTTACAGTTTTGTCATTATATTGATTTTCCAACATATTTAATATTTTTCCTTACTTTTTTTTATATAATTAGCTATATCTATTCTTAATTCTCATTAAGCCCTTAACTGAGAAAAATTAACTTAATTTTAATACTGTAAAAATTCTTCGAAATTCCTTATTACTATTGGTATTCCCAGCCTGATAACTAATTAAATTACTGTGTACTTATGACAATATTCTAGGGTATTACATTCTTCCCCCCTTCAAATAAATTCATCCTCAAATTTAAAATAAATATGTACCTCAATGTTGGAACAGGAATGGATACTTGGCCTTCATATCATGTTCGCTTTCCCAGATACACTCTTCTATCGACTGATTCCTCCACAGTACTTTGACCATTGATATCTTCTTATTTCGTAACTGTCTGACTTGTCGATCAATAATCTTTACTGGTAGCTCTTCATATGACAAGTCTTCATCTATCTCCATATCTTACAATTCAAGTGCATGTGAAGGATCTGGCACGTATTTCTGTAGCATAGAAATATGAAACACCGGGTGCACATGATTCAAATTGGGTGGATGAGCCAATCTGTAAGCTACATTACCAATCTTCTCAAGGATCTCAAAAGGCTCAATGTATCTTAGTGACAACTTACCCTTCTTCCCAAATCTCATAACACTTTTCATAGGTAAAATTTTAAGAAACACGTAGTCCCCAACTACAAAGTATACATCTTTCCACTTTGGATTGGCGTAACTCTTATGTCGGCTGAAGGCTATCTTCATCCGTTCTTTGATAATTAGTACATTTTCCATTGTTTCCTTTATCAACTTTGGGCTCTCCAACTGTTTCTCACCTGGTTCCACCCAACATACTAATGACCAGTATTTTTTACCGTACATTGCCTCGTAAGGAGCCATCCCGGTCGATGAATGGTAACTGTTGTTGGAGAACTCAATCAATGGCAAATACTGATCTCAGTTACCCTTAAAGTTCAGAACACATAACCGTAACAATCTTCCAGTATCTGGATAATCCTCTCTAATTGTCCATCTGTTTATGGATGGAATATTGTGTTGAACCGTAGCTGTGTACCCATAGCCTCCTGGAACTTTTACCAAAATCAAGAAGTAAATCGTGTACCTCTATCAGATATGATCACCAATGGCACTCCATGATGACGAACAATCTTATCAACATACAGTTATGCATATTGAGCTGCAGAATAACTGGTCTTCACTTTCAGAAAGTGAGTAGATTTAGTCAATCTATCCACAACAACCTAAATAGAGTCATATCCTCGTGTAGTCCTCGGTAACCCAACTATGAAATCTACAGTAACCTGCTCCCATTTCTACTTTGGCAACTCTATCTACTGAAGTAAACCAGACGGCTTTTGGTGCTCAAACTTAACCTGCTGACAGGCTAAACATGTGGACACAAACTTAGCCACATTCCTCTTCTTATTAGATAACCAATAAATATCTCTCAAATCATGGTACATCTTTGTGATTCCAAGATATACACTGTAAGAAAAATAATGAACCTCTCTCGTTATCTGATCCCGAAGTCTATCAATATCAGGTATACATAACCGTTTACCGCATTTCAATACATCATCCTCAACTGTGAATTCTGGAGCTTTACCATTCTGAACATCTTCCTTTAACTTCTGAAGATATGGATCCCTATTTTGTGCTACCTTAATATCATCAATTAACAGTGGCTTAATCCAAAATTGGTAAATCTTAATATCATCATCACATAGACGCAATAATCCCAACCCATTCCATCCTCATAAATACCTAACATTGATCCCACCCATTGCCCAATGACAACACATTCAGTCTAGACCTTTCTATTACCTCGCCCTTTCTAAACCCCATTTTGATTCTCATGCCCAACTATCACATCATTTCAATAAACCCTCATATCACCATAATCATTGATCCACTAAACACCAAAACTCACACATCCATCATACTTCCCATGTTATTAACCACAATAACCAACCCACTAAATACCAAAACTCACACATCTATAATTCATCCCCTGTAATCAATATTGACTTTGATCCTTCAGAAGAAAATGTTGAATGGTTAAACTTGTGTTTTATTGGTTATGTCTATTCAGTTTAATCTATCCCTATGCTTTAAGACACCTTTTTAACATAAGGGGTTAATTCGTGCAAACTTATTCCAATGGGGCAAATGTGTCCTGTTATCGTTTAATAATGAAGAAGACATGGTTTCTTTAATGGAGAATGCTTCCTCGTGGTTCGGTCAATGGTTCGAATTAATTAAGAAATGGGATATAGATGATACTAGGTCAAAAAGATTGTGTGGCTAAGATGTGAAAATGTCCCTTTACACATATGAGGGCTCAAAATTCTTAATAGGTTGGCTAATACATGGGGCACTTTCATCACTATGAATGATGAAACGCATTAAAAAAAAAAAAAGGTTAGACATTGGTAGATTCTTAATCTCAACATTATTATGTGACTTCATTTACAAAAACATTCGTGTCAAGGTGGGTGACAAGTCCTTTGTCGTTAAGGTAACTGAGGAATATGCTCAGGTCAATTTCTTTTGTAAAACCTAGAGGCAAAAATATGACCACATATGGTACTCGAAATATCCTTCTGACAATAATTCATTAGAAAGAAAGGTTTCCAGTGGATCAGTGAGTGGAAATGGCAGTGTTAATCATGATTATTCAACTCAATTGGAAGAGGGTGAAGCAGCTGTACCTTCCCCAACAGAATAGCAAGACCATTTCGCTTTGGAAATTAGACCAACTGAAAAGCAACCACCCCCTTGCCCCCAAATTATTTATAACCATTCTGACACACAAGTATCATCCCTTTCTCAAGCCTTGATACCTGCCCCATCATCTAACGTGGTAGCCTTGCCTATCTCCCCTTTTCTTGTTACCTTGACACTACAGTTCTCCCTTTCCAACCTTCCTTTTTTAATTCTCTGAACCATGTCTATGAGCCTTCTTCTGAGCCAAATATTAAGCCCTTCAACTCACCTACCTCTCCATCAAAATTGTCTAGCCCTCTAGCCCATAATGCATCCCCACCTCCTTCACCACACTCTATTCAATTTTATGAATTTGTAATCTATATGAAAAATCCAAAAAACAAAAAAAGCTCAAAAGAAAATCCAAAATTTCCCATTCAAAGATAACTAACCTTAAGCATGATGTCTTCCCTTTCCATTTTAGGTATTCCATCATAGACAACTGCCTTGCCAACATGAATAAGATTATTACCACTTGTTCCAATCTATCTCCCACCGCTCATCCTAAACAGTCACCCTCACCCTCCCCATCATCCCCCAATCTTCTACTAAAATCTTGGCTAACGATATTTGGAATTGTGGCACCAGAGCCAATCTTACATGTAACGGTAATGAGGCACTCATTATTCAAGAATTACACAAGATTGAGGAAGTTGATCATATATTTTGGGAACTAAACAAAACCAAGCTCAAATCCTTCTTTTAAAATGAAGATTTTGTCAATCAGCACTAAAGAAGTGGGTGGTTGTCAAGAAAATCAAGGGGGTATTTAGTCGGAGATATTTAGTTGGCCGACTAAATATCCCTGATTGCTAATTGCTAACATGTGTGTCGCCAATTGAAAAAATTTACTTTATTTGGTTGGCCAACCAAACAACTCTGATAGTGGTAAAATCTCCCTTCAATTGGCAAATCTCATAAACAACTATTAGCTGCTTATAACGATCCACAATTTGACAATCACATTTTACCAAACACCCTCCAACATGTTAATTGTCCTTGAAACCAAAATTGCTCCAGCTAACTCTCTAAGCTTTCAGAAATTATGGAGCTCTCATTTCTCATGGATTAGTAATGAGACTATCGGTAACGTAGGGGTTTACTTATAAATTAGGATGAGAATCATTTCATCTCTTCTTGAGGATATTTGTGATATTAAACCAAAGTTGAATTTCAATGATTGGTTAATTTGGACTCTCAACCCAAAAGTGAACCACTTGCTGATACATTGTGAGATAACTTGGTCTTTATAGTCTTCTATTTTGTCTTGGTGGGGGGTCTTATGGTGCTGCCATCCTCTATCAGGGATTTGTATGTGTAATGGTCTGCTTGTGCAAAAGGAACATTTCAAGATAATCCTAGTATACACTATTCTTTTATGCACTATGATCCTTATGGCTTCTTAGGAATGAAGTGATTTTCAAAGAAAATTCAGTCAGCAAGGAGAAGCTTTTTAATTCAACACTGAATTCATAAAGAAATGGCAACATAACTCGAAGCAGAAATCCCATTGTTTTTGGTCCCCTCCACTTGCTGGTTCTCTTAAGAGAAATGTTGATGCCTCGGTTATTAGTAAACCAGGACCTGCTGAAATTGGGGAATTCCTTCGTGATCATTTGGGTCACTTTATTAGCATATTTCTATGCCCCATTAACATATGTGATTCTAATGAAGCTGAGATTAGAGCTATTCAGATAGCACTGAAAATTCTACTGCCAATCCTCAAAGTATATATTTTGATCGACCTTTGTTAATTGAGTCAGATTCTTCTGATGTGTTTAACTAGTTCAAAAGAGATAAATTTATCCCCTTGGAAATTATGAAAATTTATCACAAGTACTCATGAGATTGGTAAGTTGTTCTAATCTATCACTTACACCAACATTTTAAATGAAATCAATTATACTGCTGATTCTCTGGCTAAAGCAGCTGTTTCGGAAAGGAGGAGTTCATTGCCTGGTTGTAACTACTTGAAATGCTTCCACTTTTGAAATTAATATTGAAAGATAAGGTAAAGCTAAAGTTATACACTAATTTTTTTATTTTTATTTTTTACCTTTTTTGGGAAATAGGTATACCTTAATTTCAAAACACAAAGAAATTACAAATCTAACATAAACATACAAATTGAGATAAACACAATTTAAATAACCAGCAAGATATAATTTAGAGAGTGTTTGTATATATTTAAAATAAACATAAAATGTCGTTTTAAAATTTAAAAAATACTAAACAGATTTTTGAGTATTTTGATGATTAATTAAAAAAAATATATATTATTTTTAAAATTCTATTTTCGAAATAAAATTTCTATCCAAATATCATTTTGAATGATAAGAAAGTTTGATTATTTGGAGAATGTTTAGAATGCGAGTCATTTTTTTAATAATTAAACATGTGATTCATTAAAATAAATGTGGTATTTTATAAAAAAAAAAAATTATTTCTTTCTAATATTAATTATTAATTTTACGGCTTTTAGGAAAGTAAAAATAATTTAATTACGTAAAATTTGTTAAAAAAATTGAAATAAATAAAAATAAAAATTATTAATTTCTTTTTAAATAATATTTAATAAAATAAATAAATAAATGGACATGGCAATATATAAAAAGAGGTCACTTTCAAGCACAAGTAGTTGAATAGAATCTAGCACTAGATCCTACACAAACACTTCTAACACGCCACCTACAATAAAAACTTGCTTTATCTTATCTTAATCAAAAATATTAATTTTTAGTATTAAAAAACTCAAATGAATCATAATTATTTTTGTTTTGTTTCTCATATTAGGCATAATTACACCTTCATTTTGTTTTGTTTGTATTAACTAAATTTTTGTTAAGAAATTAATTAGAAACTTTTCAAAGTGAAATGATCACGAATGAAATTATTATTTAATTAGCTAATCACCCAATGAAAAATGGTAATTTTTTAGTCCCATGTTTGATAAGTAGTCTACATTTATAGAAAACCTTATACTATAAATAAATAATAAACTATGGAAAGTCGGTAGATCGCATCAGATTGTGATGATTTTTTTCAGATTAGGTTCATTATTTTTATAGTTGATGGCATGGGACCCATCTAATGGAATGTTGCTTAATATATAAAAAATAATAACTTTTATTTTTTTAAAAGGAAAACATTTTATTAATTGAATTCATAAATATGAAATGTATAAAATTTATCACAGTATTTTTTTTTTTATTCGGGTTTAAAATTGGAAAACACATATTTAGGTTAGTTTTTCATATTAAAAAAAAAAGAAAAAAAATAAAACTCTACTAAAAATCAATAAAATTGTAAAAAGGAAAAAAAAAAGTAAAATATAATATAACTTACTAAGAATTTTTTTGGCTTATTCCAATTAATTTGATTATTAAATTACAATTTTATTATAAAAATCTAATTTGATTCCAAGAAGAAACTCATTGAAAATTGATTTATTAATCAAGTCATCCTATTATATTATAACTCTAAAAATGAAACATGGATTCAAAATCAAATTAAAAAGATTTTACCGTCTTTTTTATTATAAATTTATAATATATTCCATATTAAATAACACATCATGTTTCTAGTGGATTTTTAATTTCTTGTCATAATATGGTAACTTAATTACCACAAAATTATAATTTAATAATGAACTTGTAAAAATTTGAAGTTTAATTAGTGTAAAATTTAGTCATAATTAATATAAAAGAATCCTTCAATTTCCTAATTTTTTAAAAAATATGATTTTTTTACAAGGATATATAAAAGAAAAAAAAA
Source organism: Aleurites moluccanus (assembly GCA_948193065.1). NCBI lineage: Eukaryota > Viridiplantae > Streptophyta > Magnoliopsida > Malpighiales > Euphorbiaceae > Aleurites > Aleurites moluccanus. The sequence continues at coordinate 7,640 of CANXYC011518410.1, read as the reverse complement.
TTAAGTGGTGGTATTATCATCTATGTATATTAAATAAATTCTCTAGGTAGTCTGATTAGTAAGAATTTTTTTTTTTTTTTTATTAATAATAGTTCGATTTTTAAGATCAATATATATAAGATAATTTCTAAATATGTAGGTCGAAAATGAGAGAGTGAATTCTTAAATTTATTCAAAGAGGAGATTTAATATTAATTAATATATCAAGAAAATAAAATAAAATAAATCATATATATTAAATAATTGAATACTGTTAATTTTTCTTTAGGGCATTGTTATTTTTACAATTCATATTATTATTGTTACAGTTAATTAATGAAATAAAATATATTTATTAGATTGTGGAAATAATAATATAAGTTATGAAAATATTATGTTATTTCTTTTAATATTAGTATAGGGATATTAATTCATTTTCGTCAACGCAAGTAGGGTTAACTTTTTGGTCCACAATCTCCATAATGCACCGGCTTGCCAAACACCATCTGCTACGTTTTTGGGTTTTGAGGGATAAAGTCAAAGTAAAAAAAAATTAGATGGTGATTGTCATTTATAGTGAAAACGATGACTTTGAATAATATAAATTAATTAATTAGTTTCAAGATTAAAGCCATTTTAGCCTTGACTTGGATTAATGCTATATATCTAGATTGATCATTATATAATGTGAAACCTGTGGTGGAAGATGCATAGTCTTCTAGTGATGTTGATAATACGATTCAATATTTGATTTTTTTTTTTAAATAAAATAATTAAGCATAACTTTTCAAAAGTTAAAATATTGAAAACAAAAATTTAGATGAATTTAGTTAATTATATCAAATAATAAGTTAATTAATAGTAATATATTAATTATAATACATATTTTATGATTTAAATAGTTATTGAACATATCAAATCATTATTTGTTAATCTATAATAATTAAATTTTATAACATCAAAAGTGAATACAACAGTTAAAAGTTAAAATTAAAGTTATTAGTATTTAATGATTTATAATTAGTTGATATTATTCATTAAATTTTTTAATTAAATTAAAAATCACTTAAAATAATAAATTATAATTTATGTTAAATATAATAAGTGAATAAATTTTTAGATTAAATATTTTTTATAATTTAAAAATTATATTAATTATATTATTTGACACTTAAAATTTAACACTTAATTTTATCTTAATTAATTGAACTTTAATAAATTGCAATAATTCCATTTACAAATGAGGCATACCTACTTATATTTCTTGTTCTACCAAATAATTCAGAGGACCAATTAGAATTGGCTTCAAATGTAATTACATGTAAGTGGAATATGAGTTTTCAAAATCCTCATTATTTATATTCTAATAATTAGAGAAGAAAAAAAATCAAACATGCACTTGAGATTAATTTATCATTTTATTCATATTTTTTTTATTAAGAGATATTACATACAAAGTATGATTATAATTTTATAACTGTCAGTCCAATAAATATTATAACCCATTACCAAAAGAGATTAAATTAAATTTCATATTTACAATTTGAAAAAGGATTTAAATCATACATATGTATAAAATTCATTTAAATTCGCATCAAATTTAGAAGGATTTGAATTAAAATATAATAACTTATAAATTTTGGAATTCTGTTAATATGACTTGAATTTAATTGAATTTAAATAAATAAAAGAATTATTTACTAATTTTAAATTAATAATTTCTAAAAAAATCATTAAAAGCATATCATTAATTTATTTATCCAATTTAATTCAATTCTATAAACAATATTTAATTCAACAAATCAAAGGAAGTGAGGACAATATTTAATTCCGTACGCCTTGTTAAGCTAATCTTTATTTCGAAGTTAATTAATTAATACAACAGGCACAGGTTAAGCCCATAGAAGCACAAACTGAAAGAGAAAAGGATATCTTTGTCATCTTCTCATTTACATATAAAAATTAAACTAAGCTAATCAAACTTAATTATGTAGTTAATTTTTGAGTATAAAGAGAAGGAAATTCCAACTCAAGTCTATTAGATTATATCTTATTATATACTATTAAATTGTTAATTACTTTCTAATTAAACTATCATATTCAAATGTATTTTTAACTCAATCTCTATCGCATATCTTTCTAGACTAGGGAAAGAAATGTAGCATATTTCTGGGTGTTATGGTTTGCATATACAATAATAAGGGCTAAAACCACTAATTAGGTCCCTATAAACTAATGATATTATTGAGGAAATCAATTAATTAAACTGACTCTAGAAAATGGAAATGTACCCACCAAATTATTCACTATACTCAGTAAAATGATTTTTATGATTAATTGAATGTTTTGTGCATAAAAATATATAAAAAATTTGACTCCAGTCAAATGAAGTCTCGATCTCTATATATATCTCTCAATTTAAAAAACATATAAATATTATTGAATTAAAGATTCATTGACAAATATTCCAATATATACAAGGAAAAACTGGACATACCTAATATATACGTAATATTACATCATGAAATTAATTTTGAAAAATAAACTATCAAATCATTTTTCATTTTAAGAAAGTATAAAATTATGTTATCACATCAATATATGTGTGAACAAATATTTCTTGTCGGTTATTGTTTGGGAGGAAGACTAAATTTCCACTTTAAATTTCTTCTTGGTTGTCATTATCTTGCTAGCAAAATATATATAAATCATCACCATCAATGTTCTCCAATAAGCTTTTACTACTACTCGCAAATGTTCCAGCAATGCCAACATGCATGGCAATAAGAGAGGATAAAAAGAAAATCATGGCTCATATATATATATATATATATACAGAATTGATTTATGAAATAAAATTTTAATTTTTTAGATGTAGATAGGTTATTTATTTTCTACCATATATATATATAGCCTAAATAGTATGAAAATTCATGAGAAAAAAAGGGTTTTTTCTTTTTTTAACTAATCTTTAAATATAAAAATCAATTAAAAAAAATTAAAAAAATATATATATATCCATCCAAATTAATTAATCTTAATTCGAGCTGAATAGAATTTATAATGTAGTAAAACTCTCCAGTTTGATTCACAAGACGTGAAACTTTCCAGCACTTTTTTAATTACAAGTTTTAAATTCAATAACAATTTAAACCAACAAATATTAGTATTAGATATTTTTAAATATTTATAGGAATAAGATGCAATGATAATAAAAAAAATATTAAAAAAAATTTGGTATGTAGATAAAAAAAAAAATTGATAATAATAATTAAAACATATTTTAGAATGTTCCTAAATTACAATGAAGCAAAGAAACCTTTTGCTTCAATGGATGTTCATTTTTCATTGAACTCGCCTCTACAACCATACATATAATAAAATTAATATGTGTCTGTGCCACAATTAATATAATTTTTATTATTATTAGTGTAAATAAACAATAAAAATAAATCCATGAGCATATAGTTAGATCTAAGAAAAGAAAAAGAAAAATAATTAAATTGCTTTGCAAGGGTAATTAATATAAAGAGAAGTATTGGAGAAGAACTTACAATGATTAGCAATTTGATATGGACAGTAGAGATTCTGACATGGAAGACAGGTGGCTTAAAAAGAGAGGTGCCAAATGGCCAAGGGCGGCGCACGAAACAGACAATTGGAGCTGGATTGTGCAATAGAATAGAGAAAGAAATTAACATATTATATGGTGTCTTGTAAAAGAACAAATCATGTGATAAAGAAATAATTTTATGCTACGTATATATAAGAAATTAGTCAGTCTTTTTAGTTGTTACCTTAATTCCTTAGTATATATATATAAGAAGAGTTTTTCTAATGAGTGTTGTTATATCAGTGATTACATAGTTTTGATAATTTTAAAAATTAATTTAATTATAATCATTATCATTTCAGATAATAATTCAAAATATTCATAATTTATTGGGATTTGCATAGTTATTTTATAGCCATCATCTACTGAAATTTAATTTTTTGTCACTTTGATTAGTAAATAATAAATTAAAATATTTAATTTCCTTTAATACAACTTACTTTTAAATTAGGTATTTTTTTTTAATATTATCTTAATTAGATGTTTCTTAATGAATGTAATAAGAATACTCTATAATATAACTCATAAGTCTAACTTACAATGTTTTAATTTATATAATGTAGTATTTCTAGTTAATTTTCATACATTTTATTAATTTTATGACACTGATATAATATTTATGATATGACATGAATATATCAATATGATTTTAAAAAAAAAAAATTAGCATATAATATATGTATTGTATAAAATAATATTGACACAATTCATAATTTAACATGAATATTAGTTAAAAATTAAAATAAATAATAAATTTATTTAATATAACTGATCTGATTAAAAGAAAATTATTTATATTGAAATTGAAATATAAACATAAATAAACAAGTTAAATGAGAAGCAAAACTATTTATGAATTATGAATTGATTGATAGTGAAAATAAATAAATAAAAATAGGAATGACAAAGTAGTTAAAGTAAGGAGGAAATATAAATCTTAGGGCACAAAATAGCGGTGGGGAGGGGGTTGGCGTGAAAATTTGTTGTCACGCCGTCCAAACAAGCCTTTCGTCTATCTGCCACCCCACGCGCAATCAATAACTTGTTCTATAACATGTACTATTCTTTACAATACTATATATATATTTATTTCCATCTCTCTAATCTTAACACCCAAAAAACAAATACATTAATTCTCTCTATAGCTAGCAAAAGCATTTAGATATACATCTGTTTTTCATTTTAAAACCTCTATAGATCATCTCTACACTAACACTCACACCCATTACCATTATCTCTCTCTCTCTCTCTCTCTTCTTCTTCTTCTTTATCTCATCTTGGACTTTATATCAATTCAAGAACAAGGGCAATCTTGCATTCTTTTTCTTTTCTGTGAGTATCATTGGTGTGTGTGTGTGTATATATATATATATATATATACATGTAATGTATTGGTTATGATAATGTTATTGCATTTTCCATGATCAATGTCCATTCTTGATTAATTCTTGGTTATCAAAATTCTTTTATTTTAATTTTCCTTGTAATGTTCAAATTATTTTTAATTTATTTTTTTTCTTTCACATAAATATGGCACTTGTAATTGATGAATTATTAGTCTTTTTGAAGTTAATAAAATTATATCTGTAAAAAAAATCTTACTCTAAAATAATTTCAATATCACTAAATTAAATTTAATTAGTGAAAAACATCTTACTTTCATATAAAAATATGAATTTGATGGATGAGTTGCATAATATGGTTTTAGCATGTTTAATTAATTAGCTAGCACTATAGAGAATGTAATTGTCATTGAAAACTTGATCCAACTAATGATAGTGAATAGTGTATTTAGTAGCAAAAAATTAAAAGGTGAGATTGATGGGTGGTGGGTATGTGAAAACGTTTTTTCCACCACCAAATTAAGAGAGAGAGAGAGTGGAATGCACTCGAAGGAACAATAACATGCTTGTGCCAGCAAAGTCAAGCTTTTTGGCCAACTTTTGAATTCAAAAAACTTTTCCTAAGTTCATGCAACTATGTAAAGAAGCCAAATAATTATAATCTACTTAGCTTCAAATATCTATATATATATATTTTTGTTTTTGTTTAGTGGGTTCCCACAAATGGTCTGCCATTTTTATCTTTTAAAAATGTGTGTATATAGATAAAACACATGCATGACCACTTTCACTTCATGACCCTACAAAAGTAAAATCATTATAATTATACCCTAAGTTATGATCTAGTTGATGTGGGATTGAATATTTGGGAAATGAATCATCATTTTCTTGACAATAACTGCCTAGGGCAAAAACTTTTTGTGTGTTTGTAGAGTGAAATTCTATCCATCTATTTTTATGCATTAAAAATTCTTAAAAATGAAAAGATTATCAGAATTTAAATTTTCGATCTCATGTTATATTATAATAAAATAAATATTTAATCATTAAATTATTAATCAATCTAATAATAACATTAATTAGAATTTCATTGCATTCAAGAGTCATACATATATTTTTATGTGTCTTTTATTGCAATTCCTTTGATGTTAGGCCTACGCTAAAAGAGCCTTTAAGCTTGTGTTATGTATGAGATTAAACAATTAAGTCCCTCACTTCATCAAGTTTGTAGTAAAGATGTGACACATTTAACTTAAAAAGCAATATTATTGGTTAAATCCTGAAATGGGAAACTCTCTTTCTCTCTCTTATTCATTTATCTTTTTGTCACTCAGGAGATTGAAGAGATTATATATCAATGGAGATGGAATCTTGCGTCCCACCAGGTTTTAGATTTCACCCAACTGAGGAAGAACTTGTCGGTTACTACCTAAAGAGAAAGATTAACTCATTGAAAATCGATTTAGATGTTATCATTGACATTGATCTCTACAAAATGGAGCCATGGGACATCCAAGGTATGTATTGTCAAAAGAAAAAAAAAAGTTCACTTATTTTTATATCATATTAGTAGTTATTACAAGTTATCTTATCCCCAATTTTTTTAATAAACAGAAAACTTTTAACAGGGATGGTTATAATTGATGCAAATTCTTCATGTGTGCTATGATGTAATTAAGGAAAAATAAGCTATGACCTAATGAACATGTATATATAGATATAGTGGGAATAGACCTAAAGAAAATTGACTGTGATAGGGAACAAAAATAATGGAAATGGACCTAAAAGAATTAAGATTAATTGCCTTAGGCATATTGGAGACTGGAAACAGACCTTGTGTTTGATGTGACAAATGTGTGTTCTAATTTTTGCTAATTAACCTAAACATTTACTTATGTCCATGAATTTTTTACAGCAAGATGCGAGCCAGGGTATAATGAACAAAATGAGTGGTACTTCTTCAGCCACAAGGACAGGAAGTATCCGACCGGAACACGAACTAACAGAGCCACTGCTGCCGGTTTTTGGAAGGCAACAGGTAGAGACAAGGCAGTGCTATCAAAGAACAAAATTATAGGGATGAGAAAGACCCTTGTTTTTTACAAGGGCCGTGCACCTAATGGAAGAAAATCTGATTGGATCATGCATGAATATCGACTCCAAACAACTGAGCATGGACCTCCTCAGGTGAACTTCAATATTCTTCGAATTCCAGTTGAAGCCTAAATTAAGAAAATAAAAATAAAAATCACCTGCATTTATCTAAATTTTAAGCATGCTCATGAAGTGTTACATTCTCATAATTGTGATATACTCTAGTTAATGCACATGTAAGACAAAAAAGCAAAGGGACAAGAAAAGAAAGATCTTTTTTCAAAGGGTTCCTTTTTCCTGGAAGATATAGAACACAAAAGTTAAATCACTAGTTTTTTGGTTACTATTGTTATTCAACTAGTGTGCAATATATATTATACCAAAGCTCTTTCACCTTTGATTTAATTATTTGGCATTTTATACTATGACCATGAGGAAAAAGGATTTTTCCTTCTTTTTTCCTTCTTGTATAGCAAAAATATATTTTTAAGAAAAAAGGAAAATATGTATATAGAGTTTATTCCTATTTTATAAGACAAATATTCAATCATTAAATTATTAATTTAATTGTTATAAAAATAATTTATTGCTGATTTAATATATATATATAT
>CANXYC011518118.1:0-18155 GCA_948193065.1 Aleurites moluccanus | reverse complement strand
GTTCTATTTGATTAATTTCCTTTATACTCTATTGTTTCATTGAGTACCCTTACTGAATTCCAATGGCTATATCCTTATTTATTTATGAGACATATTCATTGATATTCATATTATTCACGTATTGATGGCCATTTGTTCTTTCCATACTTTTAATCTCACCAGGGAGGTGTCTATATGTTATTCACTAAGTATAATCTCACATTTTAGTGGTTTATAATTTTTCAGGTTTCAGTAGATAGCTACGATTCCAGTCACATTCTTCTCCGGTGCTGGGAACCCCTATAGTTTATGTATATTCCTTTCTATGGTTTGTGTTTAATTAGTACTCCATGGTTAAAGATGCTAGTATCAGTATATGTTATATGTAAATTATAAATAGTTCTAACTCAGTGTAAAATACATTATGGTATACTTAGTGGATGATATATGATTATTGTTTGAAAGGTAGTGAAGTGTTGTAAAAGTTATTTGAATTGTGGTGGATTTGAGGGAATAAGGATGAACGAATAGAAGTATTATTTCTTCTGCAGGTTGTGTAATTGATATAATAGAAGAGAGGGACATAAGTCCCAGGTTTAAGTATGAATATTCAGGGAAGTTATGATGAAATTTCTATAAAATGTATACATTGGGTTCTACGCGTTTAGGGGGCTTATTCTTACCTATACCCTAGGATTGTCGCATTCCCTGAAGAGAGGGATGTGACAAATAACTAAGAATATGACAGACCATACTAAGTATAGTCATCCTAATAATTTACATATCCATGGAGCATTTAAAATATATACAAGGAATATATACAAGTTCAATATTTACATTATTATAACAAAGCTGGATCCACTTATGAAAAAATCTTGGACCAACTCTATTCCTAACCTGAAAAGATAAAAACACTAAAAGGGTGATTATTTTCATACTCAGTGAGTCAATATATATATTATTACATAGAGACTAAGTAAGTAGCAACAAATGAACAATATTAACAATTGGCTTATAGATAGCACATCAAAGAACCATATCAAGGGAAATGGTTTATAGACATCATATATAGATATATAGGAACTGGGAGAAATAATAACCATGTATATATAATAGATAATAGGTTATGAAATGCATATCATTATCAATATAACATGTAAATAGCATAAGGTGGATCAGATCCTATGGCCAGGACCATAACCCTTCCCAGCTAGGGTATCACTAGAATTTCATTGTGCACAATGATGATAGTATTTACTCACTACCCCATCAGTAAGGTAGCTCTGTCATACAAACATTAGAATAGGCTAAAGATAGAAAATAAAATATCAAATAGGCAAGAAAACCAACAAGATTCAGTTTCTGTAACTCTAGCTCAATTGAGCTGTTTAGGCAAGTAAACACATATAGGATCATTATCTTTAACAAACGAACATTATAGTATAGGAAAATTACCACAAAAGTCATTTAGGATATAAGTTCAAAATATGTCAAGAAGACACATTTACACTGGTGACAAAGAAAGTCACCAATTTTAGCAAATTTGGTAACAATTGGTTTCTTAAGGAAATTAACAAAGGTCATTTCGTCGAGCACTTGGTGTGCACCACTTTCGGACCAAATAAATATAGTTTTGGGACGTATTGATCAAAAGTCAGAGTTCACAATTCAAGCTCCAATGACAACAAACACAAATGTATTATCAAACAGGGTTTATATATATCAATAAACAACACAATTGAAACTTGAATTCAAGAAAAATTCAAAGAAAACTCAAAGGAAACACTTTGGCCAAAAAGTTGCAGGAATTTAAATGGATTCAAATTGGTCAAAGAAAGGTTTAAACATACATAATAATATACATATAACTCACCAAAACCGACGGTTTGATCGTTTACGTGATAAAATGCCTATTTGCCTATAACAGGAAAAAGCAATGTTCTTCGGTTTCCTTCGATTCTCCAATCAATTTTATCACATATTTAGCCTTAAATGGATGCTAACTAACATATTTGAACATTAATTATAATTATGGAATCCTATACAAAAAATTCATTTTAAACATAAACCTAGTTTTAAGTTTTCTCTAATTTCGACCCAATTTTGAAATCTATCGATCTAATCATATTTATAATCATTTATGTAGCTTAAATGAATCAAAGTAATAAAGAAAACATCATCCTCACCTGAACTCTTCAAGTGGCCGAAATTTATGTTTAGAGTTTCATGAATTTCTAGCTTGAATTTATTGGAATTTTTTATGGAAACTAGCTTGATCGGTAGTTTAACCGAGTTTTCTATCGATTTTGCTTGAAGTTTGGATGAAATTGGTGGAGTTTTGGAGAAGGAGGAGACTTGGCTGTAATAATGGAGGAAGGAGGAGAATTTTTTTTATTTTTGGAGAATTAGATGACTATTTATATTAATTAACTTTTAGCTAATTCGATTTTCCTTCCGACACTTCTCGTATTCGCATTTTCAACCCGGAACTTATAACTATTTATCTTTTTGTCACATTTCAATTCTGAAACAATATTTCTTATATTTCTCCAGCTTATGAGTCTAATGGTGATATTAAAAATTTAAAATTCCAAACTCGTTCGTTAATCAAAATGTCGACGTGCTTACTTATCCGCCAGGTCGATTTTTAGCGATTTGTCAAATCGCTCAAGTATGATGTTCTAATATCTAAATCAACTTTATTTATGCTTAAATAATATATATTCAAGGTTATATAAATTAAATTTGAGGGTGTTACATAAATCAACACGTCATAGGGTGCAAATAGGTATTTCGGGTGAACAGAAAATCAGATGGTTCAATTGACCATTATAAGGCCAGACTCGTTGCAAAAGAATACAATCAAAGGTCGGGTTTTGACTTTAATGAGACCTTTTCTCCAGTGGTTAAACATGCAACAATTAAACTAGTTTTATGCTTGGCAATATCAAAAGGTTGGCAAAGCAAGCAACTTGACGTGAACAATGCTTTTCTAAATGGAAAGCTTGATGAAGACTTTTACATGAGTCAACCTTCGGGATTCATTGATGAAAATAGAAAGGGCTTTATATGCAAGTTACACAAGTCAATATATGGTCTCAAGCAAGCCCCTAGGGCTTAGTACCAAACACTCAGCAAGTTCTTGATTGATTATGGTTTCCTTCAAACAAAGAGTGACGGTTCTCTTTTTGTTTATGCTAATGGTTCCACGTTGATCTATTTTCTTGTGTATGTTGCTGATCTTTTGCTTACATGAAATGACAAAACATTCATTGGTAGTTTTATTCAAAGTCTCTCATCCACTTTCTCCTTGAAGGACTTAGGCCTTCTAAGTTATTTTCTAGGCATTAAAGTTGTCCCAATACAACATGGGTTAATTCTCAGTCAATACAAATATATACATGACTTGCTGGAGCACATGAATATGCTTAATGCAAAGGATGTCCAGACACTAATTGCAACAGGTTGCAATCTTAAACTGATGGATGGTTCGACTGAGACAAATGCAACAGCCTATCAGTCAGCAGTTGGTGCATTGCAATATCTTATGTTGACCTAGCTAGACATAGCATTTGTGGTCAATAAGCTCTCCCAATATATGCACAAGCTAACATAAAATCATCTTTGTGCTCTAAAGAGAGTATTACGTTATCTCAAAGAAACAATGTTATGTGAACTACGAATATCAAAGGCTACTGATTTCATCCTTTAAGCTTTTTCTGATGCAGATTGGGGTGGAAATCGTGACGATAAATCAAGCACTACAACCTTCATAATATTCTTCAGTATTACACCAATATCTTGGTCCTCACGCAAGCAATGTGCTATTGCTCGTTCATCTTCGAAGGTTGAATATAGAGTAGTAGCTGTTACCTCTTGTGAACTTGCATGGATTCAAAATTTATTGACCGAACTACATGTTTCAATATCTCAATGTCTAGTACTTAAATGTGATAACATTAGAGCAACTTATATTTGTGCTAATCCTGTTTTTCATTCTAGAATGAAATATATTGAGTTTGACTACCATTTTGTTAGAGAAAGAGTTATCAAAGGTTTGCTTCGGGTACTTTATATTTTGAATAAAGATCAACTTGTTGATGTCTTAACCAAAGCTTTGTCCAAGTCAGATTTTCAGAAATGTCGAAGCTATCTAGATGTTCTTGATGCCACACCTAGATTGAGGAGGATTGTTAGAGATATAGATAAAAAAAATTAGATCAAGCTCATTACATATAATTAGACATAGATAAGATTAAGTCTTTATTATTTCTATTCTTGTATAATTCTTATCAAACTGTTAGGTTGTAGCCTATACATATGTACCACTTCGGTAATACCTTAAACTGTAAAAGATTTTTATTTTCATTCAATTACAAACATCTTTAAATATGAGTTTTTATATGATTTTTATATTATTCTCATGTAATATTTTTAATTAATTAATTAATATAATTTGAAAAAAAAAGTGCAACATGCAACTGAAACAATTAAAAACAAAACAGCTGTCCATAGCAAAATCCAAATAAAAATAAAATCAAGCTATTATTTTAAGATTAAAAAAAAAAACAAAAACTTTGTAACCACCTCAACAATCATCACTCACTTTTTTAATACTCTGACATACGTTACATCCAGCTCATTTTTAGCCCTTTCAAGGCATTAGTCTATAATAATTACTTAATTAATTAATTAGGAAAATTAATAATCTTATTATATAAAGACCTAACAACACCTTTTAATTATTTATCCTTTATTTATATGAAAATTAAGAAAAAAAAAAAAATCAGCATGATTGTTCAACCACAATGACATATCTAACCAACCATATTGTTTGTACCAATCACAACCTTAGTTGCTTTCTTGTCTGCATCAAGTCTTCAACTACCACAGCTTACTTGCTTCATTTTTAAGATTAAAAGAAATTAAAAAAAATAATGAAGAATAATTATTACTTTACTACCAAGATTGAATTTTTATTTATTTATAATTTATTTTTATTTTTATTTTTCAACTCAATGCAATATTTTTCTTTTCATTATTTTATTTTTCTTAAATTTAAATTCACTAAATTTTGTCTCGAATCAATTAATATATAAATTAATTCGAAAATATTCCTGACCAACTGAAAAAAAAAAAAAATTATAGCTTTCATATATTTGCAGAGATAAAAAAAAAAAAAAAAAAAAAATTCTTTTTCAATGCATTTATTAGAAATAATGAAAAATTATTTTTCAATTATTAGATATAATTGGATTTAATATGATTTGTTCCCAATAACTAAAAGCTCTAAATAGTCAATTTCAGTATTTTTATAATAATATCTAAAATATATTTTCAAAAGTAGTCTCATATTTTTAATGTCCACAAAATTATTATTTTAAATATTTTATTGAATGAAATAATTTTTAAAATAACATTTAACTAATTTAAAATTTTTATAATTAAAACATGTAAAATTCATCTCAAACACTCATAACAGCTTGGTGTGCCTAATTCAACTTGAATGAAGTTTTAATTTGAATTTTCTTCATTTAAATTAAAAGAAAAAATATTTTAAAAATAATTTTTAATATTTTTAACTAATAATAATAATATTGTGTTTTTTTTCCCAATAACAATGTCTAACAAAATTTAATCTAAAATAATTTTCATGTGATTAAGATAAAAAAAATTTCAAATTTAAATTTTAATTGAAACAAATTCAATAAAAATAAAAATACATGAACTTCAAGTTGGTGGTATGATAAGAATTTTTTTTTTTAATGTTAATTTAATTTATTATATTAAATTATAAATTAATTAATAATAATATTATATATCAGTATTATTAATTATAATTATAATATATATTTATAATTTAAATTATTAATTATGACATTCAACTTATAAGTTAGGTGTTGTTTAATATATATAATTATTATTTATTAATTTATAATATGATATAGTAAATTCACCAAATATTTTTTGGCAGAATGGCCATGATTGAGAAGTTTGTGGCCCCAAAAGTGTTTCCAAGTGATTTTAGATCTACCATCCACGATTAAAGCCTTTCTATCTGCCAAGGACACATTGTCCCTGTAATAGATTGAGAATCTTACTGTTTAAATCAAAACTCAAACGTCAAATTACCATCCTTTTAACACTCCTTTCTTCTAACAAAACAAGACTTTAATAATGCCTGTCTCCTATCCTCTGCTCTGCTTCCACGTCTCTCCCCCCCGCCCTATCTGTCTTTCTTTAACATAGACCAAATTCCACCATTTCTGAAACTGCATTTATAGCTATATCTCTCTCTCTTATTCTCAGGCAATTCATCAAACGCCTTTAGTTCGATGAGGTCCAAAACTCAATCTCCCGTTAACATTAAGCTTACTCTAATCTGTTTCGTCTTCCTTTTTCTTTTTATCTTTATAGTTTGGTCAAATCTTTCTTCTTCTCAATCAAATTCATCTCCAATACCAGAAACTCATTTATCAAATTCAACAATTTTGAACTCTGAAGAACTTAAATCATCACCATCGCCTTCTTGTCCATCTATTCCATTTACCCCAACTTGCACCAAAACCCCACCTTCATTAGCCAATGCTCTAGTCCACTACGCAACAACAAACATAACTCCACAGCAAACCCTCAAAGAAATCTCTGTAACTCTTCGAGTTCTCGAAAAGAAATCACCATGCAATTTCTTAGTCTTTGGCCTGGGCCATGACAGTCTAATGTGGACAAATCTTAACCATGGTGGCAGAACAGTTTTTCTCGAAGAAGACAAATCATGGATTGAACAAATCAAAAAGAAATTACCCACATTAGAATCTTACCATGTGAGCTATGATTCGAAAGTACACGAAGCAGATGGGTTAATGGAAAGAGGAATGGGCGACGATTGTAAATCTGTGAGTGACCCAAGATTTTCTAAGTGCCAATTAGCGCTTAAAGGGTTTCCTAGTGATATTTATAATGTAGAATGGGATCTAATTATGGTTGATGCACCAACTGGGTATCACGATGAGGCGCCAGGGAGGATGACGGCGATATATACGGCGGGGTTAATGGCAAGGAATAGAGAAAATGGGGAAACTGATGTGTTTGTTCATGATGTAGATAGAGTTGTGGAAGACAAGTTTTCAAAAGCTTTTCTTTGTGAAGGGTACTTTATTGAACAGGAAGGAAGATTAAGACACTTTATTATTCCTAGCCATAGGACTCGTTTGGGTAGACCTTTCTGTCCTTGAAGTGATTTTCTCTTTCAATCTTTTCCTATTGTGGATTCCTCCTCTTATCTCTCTTAAATTTTTTTCTTCAAATTTTTCTTTTTTCTAATTTTTATTTTCCCACCAAGATGATACGAGTTAAAATTCAGATTTATCGAATCTATATCACCTCTTTTTCTGGAAATGAAATCCTATCATATAGAATAGATCTTATTGTAAAGGAGATAAATCTTATATTAAATGAAACGGTGAGATTAATTGTGGAAGAGGCACATATAAATTTATCAAACACGACGCAATGAAATTAGCTAATTTAAATTAGAAATTATCACATTTATATAATTTTAATTTCTATTTGATTATAACATAAAATTAATCATTTTATATTGTGAACTAACATATTAATATAAAAATGGCAAGTTTAATTTATTAATATTTATATCTCATATTATTAATACATTTAATAAAATATATTTTGACTTATATATATATATATATATATATATATATATATATATATATATATTATTTAAATATTATTTTTTAAAAATTTATATCCAATTATATTTATATAATAATATAAATTAATAAAATTAATTTAGTAAATTTAATAATTTTTAAATATTAAAATAAACATTAATTAATTTTAAATTTATTATATTGTATTATCTATTAATTAAATAAATTATATTTATAATTAAATTTTTGATACGATAAATTAATCATGTTATATTTATTTTAAATTTATTATGTCATATATGTATATGAATACGATTCCAATATGGCCACTAATACAAATTGTGCGTCCCCCAAAATTACCATAATTACTTATATTTAGTCAAAAGTAAATTATTATATTGTGGAGGGAGATGAGGAAAGGGTTTTATTTTCTTTTGATTTTTTTTTCTTGTGGTTTCATATAATTATTAGGTAAAACACATTTCAAAATTTTTGTACTTTTTATTTTTTACTATTAAATTTTTATAGTTTAATTTTTATCAATTAAGCTCTCTAACATTTATTTTTCTATATATTAAGTACTTTTTTATGGAATTTAATAGGAGTGGACTACACGCACATAAAAAATATGTGAAAAAATATCAGACTGCTAATTAAAATTTCTTTAAGTGACATGAAAAATAAAAAAAAAATAATAATTAAAACCAAATTTTGTGCTATAGTAAAACGTTACTATTTTGGTATTTCAAATCTCATTCCATTCTTAAATTAGAACTCTAAATCATAGTATGTGTGCTCTTCTTTTTGCAATTTTTCTCTTTGTAGCTCTTTTCTCCTCTCTCCTCTCTCCTATATGAAGCTTGCCTAAAAATTTTCTATTTGGTGAGAATGAAATCACAGCACGATTCGAAACTAATTCCAAATAACTTATTGTTTTATAACTCAACCTCGATCTAAAATGATTAATATTGATTATTTGGATATTAACTAATAAGACTATATAAATCCTTTTAATCTTTTATCTATGGCCGATGTGGGTTGTTAATCTTTTATCAATGGCCGATGTGGGATTTAAGCTAAGCACCTCAAGTACCTGGTGTAGGCTGTTACGTATAATATTTTCCATCTCGCTCTTCTTCGGCTCCAGCTTCCAGTGTAATGACGTGACAATCAAGTGACAATATTCATTATGTATTATTGTGTCTTTATGGATAATGTACACGAACAATGGTGTTGTGTTTGGAGCAAAATCTAAGGAGGATATTCCACAAGTTTGCTTATACTAAGGTTTATTTTGTAGTTACAATTTGTTTGTGCTTTATTTTAGTTTTATTTTATTTTTTTTAATTTTTAGGTGTTTTGATGATTTTAGGTGTGTTATGAAAGGTTTTGTGATTTTTTTTTGTAACACGATGAATTGTTTAGAAAAAAAAAAAGTACCAAATGCTTTATTATTTAGTAGGGGCAAACATGTGACCAACCAAAAATCACAAGTTGAAATTATTGAATATGAAGATGGTATAGGGAGGAGAGAAATTTAAGATGAGTTGGGAGAATTAAAAGTAGAAATAAAGTTGCTTAAAATAAAGGAAAATGAAAATGTTCAATGTTCAATGTATTAAGAAATTGCAAAACTCAAAAGAATTGGTTTAGGTTAGAGATGTTTGTATTTTTGTTGCTGTTTATGTATCATATATGTTGAATAGAAGTAGGTGCTTGTAACTTGAATTAAAAAGTACATTAGCTGTTAATTATGGATTAATCTTCATCTTATTTTGTAATTGTTAGATTTTCTTTGTTAACTTTTAAATATATGTTGTTAATCACAACGTAAAAAATTATGATATTATTGTATGAGTTGCAATTAAGTAAAAAATAACATTGTAATACCTAATGGCCACAAGTTATTCATATTATACCTTAAGCATAATCAAACTTAAATACCCAAAGCAACAAGTAAAAAAATAACATTGTTATATCTAAAGCACAATAAAAGTCAAATAATTGAATACTTAAAAAATAACATTGTTATATTTAAAGTACAATAAAAGTCAAATAATTGAATACATAGATTCATATTATATATATAAGCCATTGTTTTGGCCAAAAATTAATTATACAAATCCTAACATGCTCTACTTTAATAAAATAAGTAGAGATAACTCAATCTATTCAGATATACAAAACAAATTCACTATGTTGAGATTCACAAAAGATTGACAAAAGAAAATCCGTCATTCAATTCCCTGATTCTACTTCACTAAGTTTGCCTTTGTTCAGTAGAATTAAAATCCTTTTTGTTCATCTCAGTGCTTTTTGAATCTCTTTGGAGCTGCAACAAACTATTGCTAATGGTTAATTTCCCTTTCCATTGCATTCCTTTGAGATGGTAACCCACTTCTGCTGCATAATTTTTTGTCCCATATTATAGGACATTTTATATTAATTCATTTTGAGCAATTAATTTGGAAGGTAATAGGAGAAACAACAAGAACTTATAGAAAATGTTTCATGTCTAAAACCATAGTGGACTTGAATGTCCTAAATGACTACCATGCTGATCTAGTTTACTTGATTGGCCTCTTTAGTTGTCCTGACTTGATTGCCCCAAGTGGCTTCTCATATTGGTTCACTAGCTAATACATTCTTCTGTAATGCAACAAGGCTCCTCTTTTGATATTCTACAAGTAAATTTGTAATATTATCCTATTGTACCTTATTTGTTTTTTGGATTTCTTTGAAGTTGTTTTAAAAGACTTCACTGTTAGTGCTTGGTTTTTTTGCTAAGGACATGAGCTCTCTTTTTTACTTATAAATTGAGACATAATCTCAACTTACTATTGAAGCTTTCTCTTTCACACTTTGCCCTTTTTTCTGTTTTTTAGTTATAACAGTAGTTGATGGATCATTTTCCAGTCAAGAAATTCACCAATGACAATAATTATTAACAAGTATATTTTGTCAATTTGTAGTATGAGCAAATAGTTATAAATAGTTTTAGTTTACCTTTATTCTTTTTGGTTTTTTAGGACAACTTTTGGCATTATGGCTCTTTGACTTGTATATAGTCAAGTCATTTGCCTTCCTGTCCTACTAAGTTTTCCAATCTTCTTTATCTTTTATTTATTTATTTTTTTTGACCTTCCTAGCATTGCCTTTGCTGGTGGAGGCTTTATAACTTCACTCTCAGTTTGTGGCAAAAAAAATTTTTCTCCTTACAAGCTTCATTGAAACTTTATAAGCTTTCAAAT
Organism: Aleurites moluccanus; assembly: GCA_948193065.1. Classification (NCBI taxonomy): domain Eukaryota; kingdom Viridiplantae; phylum Streptophyta; class Magnoliopsida; order Malpighiales; family Euphorbiaceae; genus Aleurites; species Aleurites moluccanus. The sequence continues at coordinate 7,252 of CANXYC011518118.1, read as the reverse complement.
AGATGTCCTTTTTGTACTGATGTGCAATCCATTTATCAACGACCTCACCTTCAAAATGGATTACACATATTGTTTAAGGACAAGGGACAAATGTTAAGTCCCACTCCTTATATATGCAAATCCATTTGGCCAAATTCACATAATGTCTGTTAGTTACATTGTACATATTAGCCACTTCATATCCTTGGTCTCCATTGCAATCCAAAAACCAATCATAGTCTTGCTCGATATTCTTATCAACTTTGACAACTACTCTTGGTGCAATGTCTAAAATCCAACTAGTTGCAAGTTTCCTTTTGGTCGCAATCTTCTTTATCTCTTGTACTCTAATTTCTTATTGCATGGTAGTTATGGACTTGGACCTGATATCCAAAATGCAGCAATTAGTAATTCACAAATATTCAATTATATAATAAAGCAAGTAACCAATTATTTAAAAGACCTTCACCTAGCATCCGAAATCCAACCATTAAAGGTCTATGAGAAGTTGTTGTCCATAACATCACATTTTATAGCTAGGTTGAAGAAGACTTTTGTCCATTGAGGCAAAGGAAAACACATCATCAACAATTCCTTCACCTAGTTCTTCAAGCTTTTATTTTATTTTTTTTAAGTTATCTTTCAATTGTTGCATAAATGTGGACTTAGCACATTTTCAAAATGCATGATTCTATTCATCCCTTCTCTATTTCTTAGCCCAATTTGTATAAATGTGTCTTGCACGTATCCTATGCTCTACTGCTAGTAAATGCTTTATGATGACATTCTCTAAGCCTTGTAAAAGTATAACAAAGAATCACTGGTTAGTCATTCATAGAATAAGTAATTGGTAAATAATATATACAACAATTAACTAAAATTACATTACCTTTTGCATATCTAAAATATTTGTATAAGCTACTCTATCTACTAGGGACAGGTCATGCTTCAAACATTTCATAAACTAACCCTAATTATTTTTTTTTCCACTTGTATGAATATTTCGTTATTTCCATCCCTCCCCACAAAACATAATAACTGACCTTTTCATATCCCTTTCAAAAAAAAAAAAAAAAAAAACCATCTAATACTATAATGGGCGTATAACTTACCATTCGCCCTTTATTTGGAGTATTAAAACAAACATAGAATCTAACAAACTCATTTTTTATCCTCATTAGAGGCCTTAAGACAACAAGTTTTACCAGGAATGTTGTTTTTTATCTCCTCTATATAATCATGCAACAATATGTATTCAACTTTATAATAAAAAAGTATTTCTTTCATAACCTTTGTCTTTGTGTTCTTACAAACACTGAGAATAACATGCAATCTCAACTCAATGTACAACAAATTCTTCAATCCTCTCAAGGTTGTGTTTGGTTATTTAACAATCATATTCTTGAACATTTTAGCAAGGAATGAACTAGTGGCAAACTTGTTTTTGTATACTCTATAACACTTCTGAAATGGGTGATATGTTTTAGTTATTAATGTATTATCAAGGGACTCATTGCTAGCAAAAAATACCCAAGGAATATTTTCGGCACATTTAACCCTTATCCTTTTCCTCTCATTTTTAATATAATGAACACCTAAAGTCTTTAGCATAAAATATATAGCTATATCATCCATGAATTGCTCAACATTAAAGAAAATCGTACCTAAATAGAAGGTAGGAATCCTAGCTTGGTTATCAAACCTAACCTTACTGCTTTTCCTCCTAAGTGCATCATTAATATATTCATCATCAGACCCACTATAATTGCTACCATAATATGAGCTATCATAATGTTCACTATAGTTCCCATCCTTTGTTGCTACATATACATCATCATCCTCATCGATTACATCTTCCTCATCGATTTCATCTTCCTCATCAATATCAACTTCCTCTTTTACTTCCTCATTTAATACATCCACACTACTAGGATTGGACTCTCCATTTCCCTGACCACCTTTATTACATCATTCATAAATTTTCAAACTTTTTTCCTAGCTTCTTGCTGTTCCTCATGCTCGTTAGAGAGGATATTCATATCTATAAGTAAATCATGGTAAATCATCAAAAGTTTCATGATTTACTTGATCATCCTCCTCCTCTTATTTAGAGCTATCATTTGTAAGAAGTATTATCTACCTTATATTCAATCCTCTTAAAGTTGTGTTTGGTTGTTTAGCAATCATAATCTTGAATATTTTAATAAGGAATAAACTAGTAGCAAACTTATTTTTGTGTACTTTATGACACTTGTGAAGTGGGTGATAAATTTTAATTGTCAATATATTATCAATGGACTCTACAAAAAATACCTAAGGAATATTTTTGGCACATTTAACCTTAACCCTTTTCCTCTCATTTTTAATATAACGAACACTTAAAACCTTCAGCACAAAATATCTAGCTATAGCATCCCTGCATTGCTCAAGATTAAGGAAAATCATACCTAAATATAAGGTAGGAATCTTAGCTTAAGCATCAAACCTAACCTTACTACTTTTCCTCTAAGTGCATTATCAATATATTCATCATCAGACACACCGCCATAGTATGAGCTATCATAGTGTTCACTACAATTCCCATCCTCATCGATTTGATCTTCTTCATCAATATCAACTTCCTCTTCTACCTCATTATTTAATGCATCCACACTACTAGGATTGGACTATCTATTTCCCTGACCACCCTTACTAGTAATTACATTATTTTTAAATTCCCAAACTTTTTTCTTAGCTTCATGTAGTCCCTCATCATTGTCAGAGAGGATATTCATATCTATCAGTAAATCATCAAAAGTTTCATGATTTACTTGATTATCCTCCTCTTCATCCGAGCTACCATATGTAAGAAGTATTATCTACCCTACATTTAATCCTCTCAAAGTTATGTTTGGTTGTTTAGCAATCATATTCTTGAATATTTTAGCAAGGAATGAACTAGTGGAAAACTTGTTTTTGTATACTCTACGACACTTGTGAAGTGGGTGATAAGTTTTAACTGTCAATGTATTATCAACAGACTTATTACTAGCAAAAAATACCTAAGGAATATTTTTGGCACATTTAACCCTAACTCTTTTCCTCTCATTTTTAACATAATGAACACATAACGCTTTTAGCATAGAATATCTAGCTATAGCATCTTTGCATTACTCAACATGAAGGAAAATCATACCTAAATAGAAGGATAGGAATCCTAGCTTGAGCATCAAACCTAACCTTACTGCTTTTCCTCCTAAGTGCATTGTTAGCATATTCATCATTAGACACACTATAATTGTTGTTGTAATATGAGTTATCATAGTGTTCACTACAATTCCCATCCTCTATTGCTCCATATACATCATCATCCTCATTGATTTTATCTTCCTCATCAATATTAACTTCCTCTTCTACCGCCTCATTTAATGAATCCACACTACTAGGATTGGACTCTCCATTTCCCTGATCACCCATACTAGTAATTACATTATTCCTAAATTCCTAAACTTTTTTCCTAGCTTCTTGCAGTTCCTCATCATCTTCAGAGAGGATATTCACATCTATCAGTAAATCATAAAAAATTTCATGATTTACTTGATTATCCTCCTCCTCTTCCTTAGAGCTATCATTTGTAAGAAGCATTATCTACCCTACATACACCACTGTCTGCCCTTATCTCACTAACACTAGTACTGCCTGGCCTTACCCTACCAACACTGCCTGGGCCTGCTCCACCTACCCCACTACTGTCTGTTCTTGCCCTACCAACATCACTAATGCCGACCCCCTTAACATAGAGAATGTATTACTATTTCTTCCTAACCCACTAATATTGCTTGCCCCTATCTTAACACTTTCACTAAGCTTAATAGGTTCTACAATTTCTATAAAAGGATTGCTTTGAAAACCATAACTCATATTGTCCCCACTCAATGTGCCAATGTGATCAATATAAAATTCTATATTGTCTCTTACTTTCATATTCAAGCACAACCTAGATAAGAATGCATCATCCTTAACTAACTCAAATTTTTCACTCCCATCCTGAATATATAATCCACATTTTTTTTTTATATCTTAGGTCAATATACGCGATGTCACATTAGGGTATGACATCAAATCAATATCAAATGACTCTTGCACAACACTCAAACTACATCCAATGTAATCCTTTTTTTTTTTTTTATTATTATTATAAAACACCCTTATGATAAACCAATAAATTTACAAACAAATCAGTCATCCTATATTTTCAAAGTACACATTCATAAGCATTCAATATTACATACTTTAACAAAAAAAATAAATTAATATTATAATATTAAAATTACTCCTATTAAAAATTCTAATTTAATTAGATGCATTAAAAATTCTAATTTTACATACGTTAGCCCTAATTTGAATATAACAAAAACCCTAATTCTATTCAATAATAGGGACCATACACGGTAAAAAAAAAAAAAATACAAAAACATAAATGAAAAATATAAATAATTTTATTTGTATAACATTAAAACACATGGACCACAAACAAAGACAAAGATAACATACAAATACTGATCCACCAACACAATAAGACACCCAAAAGACCAAACAAAAGTGAAAATCTGTATTTCAAGAGCATATAATATTCAATGCTCCAACCTTAAGAGAAAGTGACTACACTGACTTGCAAACAACAAAGAACCACACAAACAATGTCCACTGCCAAATAACAGCAACCCCACAATAGTGAACTCAATAAACAATATCCACTACCAAATAGTAGCGAAACCACAAACAAAAAATACAAAAAATTAAATGTAATGGAATATTTTTTAGGTGCAATCGGTTTAAGGTTGATAATAATTTAGGTGTGATTAGGAAACAAAGATAAAAAGAGATAGGAGATTGAGGGTTAGAATTGAAAATGAGAACTCTGAGCAAATTAATCAATTTAGGGTTTTTTTTTGCCTTTAAAAACTTATATAGCAAAATAATAATGTGCCTTTAAAAACTTAAATACCAAAATGACAACGTTTTAATTTTCCATGTCATCTAAGAGAATCCCAGTCAGTAGTCTGATATCCTTTTGCATATTTTTAACATGCATGCAATTCACTCCCGTCAAACCCTGTTAAAAAGCACTCAATGTATTAAAAAATAAAAATTGAAGAATATTGCCGACATAAATTAAATTATAGGGCTTAATAGCAAAAAATAGAAAAATACAGGGGATCTCAATATATATTTTACCTAATTACTAAGGTAAAGATGTCACATCCCTCTCTTCAAGGAATTCGACGGTCCTATGTTATAGGTAAGCATAAGGCCCCCTAAACCTGTAGAACCCAATGCATACATTTTATAGAAATTTTGCCATAACTTCTCTGAATATTCATACTTAAACCCGAGGTAAGTATGAATATGGACATAGGTCTCGGGTTTAAGTATGAATATTCGGGGAAATTATGGAGAAATTTCTATAAAATGTATGCATTGATGGTTGTGCATTGATGGGAAGTTGTATGAATGAGATATGTTAATTAGTGTTAGTTTGTATTAATAAATCTTAGAATATGTTAATTGGAGGTCATTAGGTAACTAATTGATGGTCGTTTTGGTGTAGAAAACAAGAATTGTCAAAGTTATGCATTTTGCCTTCTTTGAAGATTTGTGGTGCAAATCAATTTTTCAAGGCAATTGGAAGCTTTAGGTGAGTTCTATATGCATCAAGTTACATGTCCTAAGCATTGGAATGTTGATTGAAATTCATATGGTTGAACCCCATTTTGGCCGAACCCTTCTTACTATTCACTTGCCTTGATTGTCTTTGGTTTTTCCTTTGAATTCCTTAGCCAATTTAATGCCTTTAATGTTGTTTAATATTGTATAATTGATGCCTATTGTGTTGTTGACAATGTGAACATGTTGTTGGTTGAATTGAGCATGCCAAATTTGCGCCAAACCCTAACCTAATGGCTTGCTCTTTTGTGCCCACCAAGTGTTTGACAAAATATCTAGTTATTTTTGCTTTGGCCTATTGCTTTGTTTTCCATAGGCCTACCATTTGAATGCCATTGTTGCCAGTGACATTAGCATGCCAATTGACCTACCGATTTCCTTTGCCAAACTAACCTTTGTTCCATACCTTTGTTGTTTACCATACCACTTATCATTGATTGTATATCGTATATTGTAATGCCGTTGATTCAATTGCTATTTGATTTGAAAGATATTGAGCTTATTGTTATTAATGATACCATTGTTGTATAATGGTGTCTATTTATATGATGTTCACTTGTATTGACCTAAATGTGGTTTGACAGAGCTGCCGCTCCGACAGGGTAGTGGGTACATACTGTCGGCAATGTGCACATTGATATTGTTGCCCTAGCTGGGAAGGGTTATTGGTCCCGGCCATAAGACCTAATCAGTCTTATGCTTACTTGATATGGGATCGACTGTGTGATTACATATAGTCTAAGTGTTTCAAGGCCCTATATATGTCTTACCATATGATTCCATGCCATTAATATGACTATTGATATTTCTGTCAGTTTTTGATATTGATTCTGTAACCCATCATAATTGACATTGTTTCCATTGCTCCTTTATTATTATGTATCATTGACCCATCCTAATTGATTTGCAATGCATATAGATTCACTGAGTATCTTAGATACTCACCATTCCTTTGTTTAATCATTTTAGGAGAGGAGTAGATTGCAAAATCTTATCTTTAGACATCCGAGGATTTATGCTTACTGTCATTTCATGTAAATATTACATATTCTGTATTTTTGGTGTTTATGTTCTAGCTATTTCATGGGGTATGTGTGTGTCAGTTAGGATATGAACATGTATATGTATGTGATGATATTTTTATGGTATATGATGATCATATGGTATGTTATAATGACTGTTACAGCCAACTGCATTAGATTACAGAAAAAATTACAGAATGATAGAATGAATGGTAATTAAGTAAAATGGATAATTAATTGATGGTTATAGATTGTGCATGTGATACTGGATTCTACGAGTGTCGATCGTCATTGGCATCTCCCACATCCCAAGACGGTCGTGATCCGGAAATGGGTCATGACAGACAACAACAACAAATTGTATTGGTTGTGAGATAGTAAATGTGTGTAACACCCTAGCTTAAAGGCTTAGAACATAAGCTTAAAGGGGTAAACCTAAGGGTTTTTCCATTTATTTATATGTTATGTATGATGCATGATTTTGCTTAAATTGAATGAATATGCATGTTTTAGATGGTTTTACACATGTAAAAGTACATCAAAGG
>CANXYC011517616.1:0-41134 GCA_948193065.1 Aleurites moluccanus | reverse complement strand
AAAAATGTCTGATGTTCAATTTTAGTAATATTTATCTTGAAAGTGGATGTTCAATTTTAGTAATTTTTATATTGAAAGTAGACGATCATAATTCGTGTCCACAATCCGTTAGAATCAGTTAATATAACTGTTATGCCAGCTAAGCTTAATATAATTCCAGCTCTTTATTTCTTATTTATTTATTTATTCCCTAGGCTTATGAATCATGCACAGGTGATGTAACATCATGACTCGGTCATTCATTGACGTGCTTTAACGGTACGTGCGTGTAACACGATGCAATTGCAAATAAATGCCTAAATTAATATATACATAAATTTTTTTTTTGAGAAATAATGTAACACGTAATATTGCAATGAAGGCAAAACATGCATGGTAGGACCACATTCGCATTGTCGAAAGCAAAATAGAATCAAAATTTAATTTAATTTTATAAATAAATTTATTATGAAAAATAAATAAAATAAAATAAAAATAAAAGAATAATAATAATAATATAAAAAAGAGAAATTTATATTATCTTATTGATATGTATTACAAAGTAATATAAACTCTTATTTATAGGATTCATTTTCACCATAAGTTACAATATATATAAATACATCATAAATTATAACATAAATGATGCAATAAAATTAAATTTAAATATAAAAACTTATGAGTAGTGAGATAGATGAATGGACATCCACATTTATCAATATATTTATAACACTTCCCCTTGGATGTCCATTTTTACAAAGAATATATCTCATTAAAATCTTACTAGTAAAAATCCAGTGAGAAAAAAAACTAGTGAAAGAAAAAGAGTACAATATTTCCGCATTGTAAATGGTATACTGCCTCATTAAAAATCTTACCAGGAAAACTCAATAAGATAAAACCTTTGGTTAAGGGAAAAAGAGTACAGTATTAAACTCCCTCTATTTGCAATATCACTGAAAAATTTTAAGACGTCACATTTCAATACTATTAACTAATTTGTTGAATGTTGCAATAAATAATACCTTAGTAAATAAATCTGTTAGATTGTCACTTAAACGAATTTATTGAACACCAATTTCACTATTATTTTGTAATATATTAGTATGCCTATTGTATAATATATGGTACTTCAGGACCAAAAAATTTATTCATTATCACATTAAGTGAAAAGAGTTCTTATTCACATTAAGTGATCGAATAATCATTGAACTATTCAATGAATGTGCTTTATATATAAAATTATAAAAAAACATTTTGTATATAAGTTAACTGATAAATAAAAATTTTTCTGTCCAAATGTTCAATTTGTAAATTGAGATAAAATTTTATTTTTACAAGATTTTTCATCTCAAATTCCTTTTTCAAACAATATGTTACTTTTGAAAATTTTTCAAAAAATTCAATAATATTCAAAACATCAATAAATACAAAAATTATGGCAAATTCATATACAAATTTGTCTATAGTATTGCTTTTATATTCTACTTTAAACAAGCATTCATTAAGACAATTTTACCATATGAGCTCAAATTAGTTTAATCCATACAAGGATTTTTGTAATTTAATTGAATAAATTTCTCGAGAATTTAAATTATATTTTTCTAGCATTTTAAATCCTTCAAGAATTTTATATCATTATCAATTGAGTCATATAGATAAGTTGCGACTACATCCATTAGGTACATATCAAGTCTTTCATATATTGCTATATTAATAAAATATTAAAATATTATTGCATCCACTATAGAATATTATCTCTTCATAATTGATTTCAGTTTTTTGTGAAAAACCCTTATGCAACAAGTCTTGCTTTGTATTTTACAATTTTATTTTTCTCATTTTTTTTTTCGTACAAAAATATATTTGTATCTAATAGTTTCATATCTTTTAGTATTTGGACTACTGGTCCGAAAATCTTACGCTTTTCAAGAGAATCAAATTCTACTTGTATTGCATCTTTTCATTTTGGTCAATCAATTCTATTTATTGAATAGATTGTGGTTCAATATCATTATTTTCATTCATAAAAATAAGTTATACTACATGCAAAATAGTAGCCAACAACTATTTAATTTCGATTTTATTTTTTTCATAACTAATATAATATCTCTTCATTTTTACTAATTGCAGGTACCTATACTTCTTCAGGAAGTGTATATATATTAGTATTTGCATTTTCAATAAAATTATCTTTATTATTTATTTCTTTTCTCTTTCGAGGATTTTTATTTTTATAACCAATAGTTTTTCACGCTTCAAGCATGTTTGAGATTCATTAATATATTGTACTTCTAGGACGACAATACAAATTAAAACATTAACAGTTGTTATATGAGATTTTGTTATTCATTTTCAATTAGCAATTGCATCTGGTAATTGAATTGCTAATTTTTGCAGATAAATTAATTTATTAACTTCTAGTTCATATTGTTTTATATTTCTCAACTTTTATTATCTTCTCTTAATGTTGAGAATATTATTTCATCAAATGACAATCTGCAAATCGAGTAGTAAATACATCATCATTAATGACTCAAAATATTTAATTATTGTTGGAGATTTATATTCAACTTATATTTTTAATCTCTTTTGAAAACTCATCTTAATGCGTTGTGATGGAATAATTAGGATATATACCGTACATTCAAAAATTTTTAGATCAGAAATATCTGACTTTTGACTAAAAACCAATTGATTGATTTGAAGAATCTTTTAGTTCTTAAATGGATTTCAACGTGAATTTTCAATATATTTTTTTTCATTATTTTTAAATAAAGATGACCTAACATGTCATGTCAAATAATAAAAATATTTGGATATGTAACCTTCTGGTTTACTATAAGATACTTTTCAATTCCATTAATTTTTGTATAATACAAATCAGAGAAAATAATATAAAATTTTTTATTATATTTTTTTACCTGAAATAATACTTGTAATATGGAAATATTTTTTTATTCATCTTATTTACTGTCTCAATATAATATCCATTACAGCGAATATTTTTAAAACTTAACACATTTCTATGAGACTTTGGAGAAAATAATGCATTATATATAAAAAAAATATTTGACATTTTTAAAATTATACGAGTTATCGCACCATTCACAATATCTATCGAAATCAAAAAATATTTTCAAAAACATATTTGTCACATCAATGTGAGCAATATATATATATATAATCATAGTTAAGGTCATCATTATTAGAAATAAAATTTATCTTCATATTTTTCTTCTCTTTTTGCGATGTTCGATAAATATCAATAAAATATTTTATCATACCAATTTTTTTCATATCATATTGATAATATTTAATTTAAAAATTTTGTCCACCTTTTCTATTCTTATTTTTGTATAATTTTATCCTACTTCTGGTGGTGATAAGTATTTTTATGATATTTCTTTATTCTTATAAAAAGAATAATCATTATATGTTTATTTTTAAATTTCATAGTATTATTATTATATATTACCACATTCACTTCAGAGAATGAGATAAAATCACCATAATATATTTCATGAATTTATCAGTAACAACTTGTTATTTTATTCAGTTAAATATGACTGCATTCTCTTCAGGGAATGAGATTAAATTAAAATGCATGAAATTAATTCATAACATTTTTACGATATTTTTTTATCGATATTGCTACTGCAGGAGCATATTCGATATATGAAAAATATTAACATATTAGTATTTATGAATATTTTTCACATATTAAGAGTAAATTCTAACAAAAAATCAACATATTTAAAATAAAAGAATAATTTTATAATATCAAAATAAATAAATTTATTATCATTATCAATACATGATTAAATTAAAAAATTTATAATAATTATCTTAATTTTTTTTTTTTACTTACACTTTTATAAGATCTCAAATATAAATCATTTTCTTTTATTTCAAATTATATTTTAACAAGTATAAAATATTATAATATATACAAAAACAAACATCAAAATTAGAGTAGAAAATTTTATGTTAGATGTATATCGAAAAATAAAATGATAATATATAAAAATAGAATTTACTTATTTAAATATCTGAATTGAAATGTCACCAAGAAAAATAATATCAAAAAGGAAAGATCTTCAAATCCTTTGAACAAGAAAACTATCAAAAGTATCATGGAGAGAATTGTGTTGATAACCTGTTATAAAAAATAAAGAAAATAAAATAAAAATAAAAGAACAAGAATAATAATAAAAATGTAAAAGAGAGAGATTTATATTATCTTATTGGTGTGTATTACAAAGTAATACGAACTCCTATTTATAGGGTTCATCTTCACCATAGGTTACAATATATATAAATCCATCATAAATTATAACATAAATGATGCAATAAAATTAAACTTAAATACAAAAACTTATGAGTAGTGGGATAGATGAATGGACATCTACATTTATCAATATATTTATAACAAAATTTATTTTATTTACAAATAAATTTTAAATATAACTCATTTACAAATGAATTCTCGTATATTAAATAATAAATAAATTTATTTCAAATAAAATAAATATTATATTTAGTATAATTCTAAAATTTATTTTATTATTATTATTTATTTACTTATTTTCTTTTTAAAAATTTCATATTACATTAATAAAAATATAATTATTTAAATCTCAATTATATATTTATCAATGATATCCTTTTTTATATATTATTTTTCAAAAATAAAATTTAATTTTGATCATAAATAATTAAATTTATTAAAAATTTTGTACTTATAAAAAAATTTGAAAAAAAAATATTGGTTAGGTACTTCTAGTCCTCCTTATTTTTTTTAAAATGTTGATGGTCATTTTTTTTATTTAATATTGTAAAAATATCATGATTACTGATTTATATTGTTTTATTGTATTTTAAAATTTCTATCAAATCTTTAATTTTTTCTTAAATTGATTCTCAATTTTATAAAATTTTGAAATCTGCCATAGATAAAATTTGCTAATAAAAACAAAATTGATTTTAATAATAAAAATTAATGCATCAACCAAACATTCGATAATTAAAATTAATATATTAATTAGTTGAGTGTTTAGGTTATATGATTGATACAGGTTTTTTTTATATGATTGTTACAGGTTACAAGTTGGTGCTTGTCAATGTTTTTTAAGAGGGGGTGAGGTTGAATCAGATGGTGTTTTGTGAGGGACCTTCCATGAAATCATTCTTATATTTATATTATGTTAATAAGGTATTTTAGTCTTTTAAATTTTATTAATTTAAAATTATACAATTCGTTTGAAAATATCAATTATTTTAATAAGATTTAATTAAATTATTTAATTTAAATTTAAAATAAATATTAGAAATAAATTTTATAAAATTTTATATAATTTATTTATACCAAACAAGATGATAGAAAATTCGCTTACCAAATATTTTTGATTTAATATTTTAAATAAATTTTTAAAATAAATATTATCAAATAATTTTAATTAATTAATGTTATAAATTGAAATTAAAAGAAAGAAGAACAAAAATTTTTAGTAGTTGTTATTTTAAATGTTGTGTCTATACCAAAAGTTGTATTTATTTCTAAAGTTGTATTATTGAAAATTTTATTATATAAAAAATTGTGTCTATTCTTAAAGTTGTAATTTTTGAGTTTTCTATTATAAATATATGTTTATTAAGATCATTTTAATTATTAAAAAATCTTTTAGATATAATGTCACTCCCCTAACCCGAGAGCATGTGACCAGCACTAGAAAACGATAAACTATAAAATTTTCAAAATTCGTAATAAGTCTAATTACTCGTTAAACGATAAAATTGCAATATAATAATTATAATTATCACAAAACAACAATTATAAGCCTACTTAAGTATAATATAAACAACACATCTCATCAATGCCGCTCAGGGCGGTCATCTCATATATATCAAAATCTTAATGATTAATTGCTACTTAACATAACAATGTAACAACTAAAATGAGAAAACTCAATTATTTTGCACAAAACTCAATTACACTGAAAAATAATAATAAAGAAAAGTAATAATATAAAACTCTAGAATTTTAATACAAGACAAATAAGAAATATTTACATAAAATATAATAACTTCGATACTAAAGAATGAAAAACAGAAATAACTTGATTAAAATTCAACTTTTTGACACTCAACCTGCAATATGAAAGAATTAGGGAGACATGGGTGAGTTCATTAACAAAATGGATGATACTACCCAACATACAAATTTGGTGCAATCTAATTATTTTATTATGAATAATATTCATGTAGCATGTTAATCAAACAAGTAGTCATATAATCAAATAAGAATGAAAATTAGTTAACAGAAACCACACTAAACCTCAATTTGGAGAGCTGATCCCCATATCTGGCTCTCTAATTTTAAATATTGTCTCTTATATCTAAATATAGGGTTTCGTTATCACGGCCTAAGCTAAGTAACCCAACCTGACTAGCAAGCAGCATCGAGCGATGAGCAAACCTCCGCCTTTACGCTAGCCATAACTCATCATATCATAATTATAACCATAGCCTAAATGGTTTTGTATCATTCCACTCCTATCCAACAATCATAAATAATATATAACACCAATTATAATGAAATAAACACATGTCAAAATATTCCAGTAATATACATGATGCATGAAAAGCAAAAAAAATATATTAGGAATTATCAATCACAAGGCAATGACAATCCAATTAGCTCTTTTGTTTGGACAATTTAAAATTGATGACTTAGATAAAATACAAAATACCTAAATGGCTCTAAATAGTTTGCCAAAATTTTAGCATCACTAAACTATTACATTTTTCAAGCTGAAACAAAAGAAATAACATTTTTAATTAACTCATATCAACTAATAACAACTCAGTGACTCCTCCTAGATCTCTAACATCAACACATATTACAATTATTTATATCTTAAATATCAAACCATACCTGAAGGCTATCTATATATTCTTTTTAAATGATTTCCTATGTTTAGATATAATTCAAAAGAAGAATCAAGTTCACGTAGCTCTCATTCAATTACAACAATTCAATTATCTCACTAATCTCGCATACAACTTTATAAAATTTAATTTACTCAAATAATTCAATAAAAACATGTATCATTCATATATTCATCCATACTCAATTCTCTTATTTGAAACATTTATTAAATTTACACATTTGATTATCAAAAATACATAAAAGGACATCTCCACTATATAATTTTTTTTTTTTAAATTTAAAATGATATAATTCAAACCCAAAAGTAATTACGATTGACTTATTTAAAACTATTCACAAATTTTCACTCACTTCTCATAATTTCATGGTGATATCAAATTTTCAAATTTAATGTCGAACTCATAAGTATAATTAATATACATATCAATTTTTAACATAATTTACCTAAAAATTATCTTTAAGATGAAAACAAAAGTTTTGGATTTACCGATGCGAATTCCTTTCAAACTAGGGTCGATAAACAGGTCGGAGATTAAAAATTGAATTGCTCGGCCCCACGCCCCATCGTCAGAGCCGCCGCTCGCCAGCCATGCGCCACCACTGTCGGTGGTCCCAGAGATTATGGAGAATGTCATCAAAATTGTCTCGATGTCATGAGCCCAAAAATAGCTCCCACTCTCTCCGATGGCCAATAAACACCAAAAATATCGTTCAGCTGTTCCCTTCTCTAATTTGCAATTTTGTGATGCTACAGGAGGTGCAATTGGTATTAAAATGAAGTTCTCTTCCTAAGGAGCTAAAGGACACTAAAATCGCAAGGATCCACTGCCTGAATTGGCCGGAATAGGCCTCAAAAGATTTGGTCATCGAAATTTCTTTGGATGGGGATTACACTGTCGATCGCTAGTGTTTTTGGTCGCCATTAATAGCCTAGGGTCGCTGGACATCGGCCGTCCCAACGGTGGTGGTGGTGAGCCTCAACGTCGGCCAGAGGTTTCATTTCCCCTTCCTCGATCACTCTCTCTCTCTGTGCATTCAACCCGACCCCCATCTCTCTCAGCAACTGATTGGTTGCTTCTAGGAGGCACGGATTCAAGACTCAGCTAACATATATACATATATATTTTTTTTATTTTAGTTCGAATATATAATAATGTATATAAACTAGCAAATAAAAGTAACAAGAAATGAGGGCTAGCCTAGTGGTAAGTTACTTGGCTCTACCCTTTCTAAAGGATCAAACCACAGTACACGCACATATATATATTATTATTATTTATTTATTAATTATTTTAATTAAATAATTTTAAAATAATAATTATTTCTTTATACAATAAGATTTTAAAAATAATTTAAAAATCATGGTATTATACATAATCTATTTCTTCAAAGCCTAAACATCAAACTTTATTTCACATATTCCTAACTTGAAATTTTTCATTATTTATTTAGTGCAAAACTTTTTAAAACTTGTTAAATCCACTAATATTATTTACATTATATCTCATTGCAATCTCAAAAAAAAGGGGAGCAAATATTGCTTTTAGGTAAGTGAATTTATGCACTTTAAGTCATATTTTATTTATGTTATTATCTTTAATATTTTATATATAATTTTATCTTTTTATTCTTGATTCTTTTATTTCTTATTTTTTATAATTTTTCCAATAATTAATTTTAAAAATTTTAATTTTAAATATTAAACTGAATTATAAAACATCACCTTACATAAGCTTATATGTTTAGATAAAATATTAACAATTAATGTTAGATGATATGGGATGTGTGAGTATACTTCTTATCAAGATAATGATAAAACATCTGTTTAGAAGAGAAATTTTTAGGTGAATGTATCCATCATGTAGAATTATAAATTAATTAACGGTAATTTGATACAACAGTATATTAATTATAATATATACTCAATAATTTAAGTATTTAATTACTATATTAATCTCATGGATAATTATTACTTAACAAAATCAAATCACTATTGGTAGTTTATAATCTTACATAGTAGCATAGATTCACCTAAAATTTTTTCTCTTTAGACTCTTGAATTTTTATCATTTTTGTTGTTAAACTCTTAAAGTTCAAAATGTTCTAATTGAGCTGTTAAATTTTTATTTTTCAATACATTGAGAGTTTTTTTTTACGGTGGTTAACGATAGTGGTTATTTTCATCTATTTTATACATCTAATTCTCTTCTTTTGAGTACTAATTTAATCTAAAATTTTTATATTTCTTGAGTATTTTAATTTTTTCTTTTGTAATTTGGTTCCTTTGTAACCATGATTCTTAAATTAAATTTATAAATTTCACAAAAAAAAAAAAAAAAAAAAAAACAATTAAATCATCAAATAAAAAGAATATTTTGAATATTTTTCAATTAAAGATATTAAATTCATAATTATAATTATTATAAGCAATTTAATATAATTTTTATAATTTATTAATATCTTTATACTAAATTTTATAATTATAAATTATTATTATAGTTTGTACTAGTTAAATTTAAAAGTACTAAATTTTATAATTATAAATTATTATAAAATTTAAAAAAATTTGTCAAACAATTTTCATAAGCTATTTAAATGATATAGATAATCATATAAAGATGTAATTTAATATAAAGGTAATTGTTAAAAATTTATATAAAAATATAATTTAATTCACTAAATTTTATACTAAGTTAATAAATTTTATAAAAATTTATAATACCAATTGCTTATATTGAATTTAATTTATTAATTTAGTTATTTATATATTTTACAAAAAATTTATTTGCAAGATTTATAGAGTATGAAATATTATAATTAAAAATGCAATTAGAATATTTTTCTCATGTACAAAGCTATTATCTTTTTAAATGTTATTTTTTTTTAGTATTGAGGAGAGGAACCGTCCTAAATTTATTATTTAAAGAAATATGTATTCATTATTAAACTATATTTCGATATATCTTTTCAAATATTATTAATTATCTTTTATTTGTGTCAACGATTTAATAATTAATAAAAAATAAAAATTTACTTATTTATGTATATAGTAGTCATTTTTATTCTCACCCTTTTCATTTTTACAACTGCCACAAAGTAATTTTTTTCTGTTATAAATATAGTCAAGATTAAATTTCGTAATAAAATTTAATATGTTGTGAAATATTATAAAATAAAATTAATAATTCAATTATATTATGATTTTATTATTAAAATAAAAATTAATATATTATTTAGTGGATATAGTATAATCTATTTTTTCTTCTTATATTTCATCCATTGTCGGCGCTGACTATTCACGAGTGAGTTATTATTTCATCTGTCTTTTGGTGTACATAATACGTGGCTAACGTTCTTTACACAAAAGTGAGAAAATATAATCCACCAATTATATATTATTTATTTATGCATATAATACGTTTCTTTTGTCGAGAAAATGCTATATATTTTTATATAATAATTTTTTATATATTATTTTTTAAAAATTTAAAATTTTTTATTAAAAATTATAATTTGATAGTTTTTGATATAATGAATCCAATAATATATTTTTTATACTAAATAAAAATCAAATGGATAATAAAAATGCATTATAAATTTTATATATCAAATATAACGATCTAAATTTAAAATATTTGTAATATATTTTTGCTATCCATTTGATTTTTATTTAGTATAAAAAATATATTATTAGATTTATTATATCAAACACTATCAAATTATAACTTTTAAAGATTTTTATAAAAATTTTTAAATTTTTAAGATATAATACATGAGAGATTGCTGTATAAAAATACACAGCTGTCCCCTCAACTCGTTTCTCCTGTTTTGCAATATATATGTATATATATATAATCTTTGCTACCATGCATGCAATTAAGGTGGAATCCCAATAATTGAGGTAGTGTGTTTCATCCTCACGAGGTTTTGGAAATTTTGGTGTAATGGTAAAACGATAACTGAAACCCCAAAATCAGATAAATTTTAGATTCGACTCTTTGGATTAGAATTATAATTAAAATATTTAATATAATTATTATTTTATAGTTAAAAATGTATTTGTTTTGGGATCATGTTCAGTTTGTAATATGTGAGGCTATGATGTATATGATATCTCTAGTAAAAAGTAATGGGATCCTGATTTTGTAATATGATTCAATTCATGAAATTAGTATTTGATTATTTGATAATTAAACAATTAATTTTCTTTTAAATATTTAAACCAAATATAAAGTGTACATTATTCAGCTGCTAAAAAAATTACATAAATCTCAATTATAATTGTTAGAACTGGACAAAATCGACTAGTCATATCAAAATTATTAAAAATTAATTTAATTTTTCATATAATATTATTTTTTATTATCAAAATTGCTTCAACCCATATCAATTGGTTGATTAATCGAAAAACCGATAGATTCGACATCAGCTCAACAAGTTGACCTTCAATTAAAAAAAAAATTAACACAATTCAAACTCTTGACATCTGACCAATTTTATACAACTCCCAATCATTTATGTTCAACATGATAGATTCCCAATAAAAACTTTGATCTCAATAGATTGCCAATAATCGTTAGTTTAGATGGTTAAGGGTGAGGTCTGGAGATCAAGAGACCTAAAATTCAAACTTCGCAAATGACGAGAATTACTCGTATTTGTTTCTATCCATATTAAGTTGTTAAATTTATGAGTCTATACATGTTGTAAGAATTGTTCTATTTGTCCTTTACGAGTTTATGCTCGTAAATTTGTAACAAATATTTAGATTTATATGCAATCTTTAATTAAAAAAAAAATTAATTATGATTTTTTTCTGTAAAATGACCAAATACACTAATTTTTGTTTAATAAATGTCATAATATATTACTAGATCCTTCCGTTCAATTTTACTGTTGATTAATTCTAAAATGATCAATAATGGCAGTAAAAAGACAGAAATATTCTTACATTTTATTTTTAATTAATTATATTTTATTTTTACTTTAAAATTTTTTTAGGGTTAAAAAATATATTTTTATATTTTTTGACAATGTTGAAAATAAAATAAATAAAACTATTTTTTATTTTATTTTTGAAAAATAAATTTTGAAAATAAAAAATAACAAATAAATAATAAATAATATTTTTTTTGAAAAAATTTACTTTTTATTTTCAAATTTTCAAAAATATAAAATTAATTTTTTATCTGTATTAAAAAATTTAAGAAGAAATAATTTAATTTCTCCTTAAATTATTTTTAAAATAAAAAATATTTTTTTTTATTTTTTATTTTTAAATTTATAAAAAAATATAAAAATAAATTTTTTAACCTAAAAAATATTTTTTAAAGTAAAAATAATATGTAATTAATTAAAAATAAAAAGTAAGGATATTTTTTTATTTTACAGTCCATTTTAAGATTGATTAACTATAAAATTAGATGAAAGAGTGTATTAGTATAATAAAATATTCGTCAGAAAAGAGTTAATATATTAATTATTTTATAAAAAAAAATAGTAATCTAACCAAAAAAATCTCAATAGTTGAGTTTAGAGTAAAAAAAAAATGCATGCATGAAACACGAATCAGCCGGCGGTGAATATTGACTTGGATTTTTTCTACAAATATGCGGCAAGACCGCAACAGTAGTATTTTTGTTTTGTTTTGTTTGTTATTTATTTATTTTATAACTTGTAGACCCAATAATAATAATAATAATAATAATAATAGAGGGATTGATATTGATGGGCTTTAATGGTACGTATGAGCGTGTAAAACGGTACGTATAAGCGTGTAAAACGCTGCTAAGGAAAGTGACATAATGCTTACGTTAAGAAAAATTATTAGACAAGTATAAAAAATAGATTTGTGGTGAGGATAATTTGAAATTCGGGTACATAATATGTTTTTAATAAAAATAGATGTATGATTTTTGCTATTAGTAATTAAAGATGTACAGTACTATTAGTGGTAATTAATTTTTAATTTTGAAAAATATTTACATGGCATTTTTTTTAAATAAAATATTAAAAATTATTAATTTTAAAAAATTTAAATTTAAATTTTAAAAATTATGAATATTTTAAAATTTAAAATTATAAATATCTTAAAATTAAAATTAAAATTAAGAAATTTTTTATATTTAAATTAAATAAAATATTAATAATTTTTAAAAGAAAATAAATTTTAAAATTAAAAATTATAATATTTTAAAATTAAAAATTAAAATAAAACTTGAAAATTTTTGAATTTTAATTTATAATTTTAATAATAAAATAAAATATTTAAAAATAATAATTTTAAAAATAAAATAAATCTCAAATTTTAAAATTATAATATTTAAAAATTTTAAAAATTAAAATTAAAAATTAAAAATAATTATCTTCAAAATATTTAAATTTAAAACTTTAATAATAAAATAAAATATTGAAAATTAATTTTTTTAAAAGAAAATAAATTTAAAAAATATAAATATTTTAAAAAATTAAAATTGACATTAAAAAATATGAAAAATTTTAGATTAAAAATATTCATAATTTTTAAATTTTTTTAAAATTAATAATTTTAATATTTTATTTAAAATAGTCGTGTAGATAAATTCACTCGATATTTTTGAAAATTAAAAATAGATTAGTTGGCACCGTGTAGGCTCCCATTAATAGTGTTAGTGTTCTATACCTTTAATTGTTAACCGCAGAAATCACATACTTATTTTTATTAAAAAACGAACCACATATCTCGAGTTATAAATAGTCATAATCATAAATTTATTTTTTATATTTATCTCAAATTTTTTTTTATTCTTATAAAACTAAATTTATATAATATTCTATAGTTTAATTACATTAATACAAATAAAATAAATATATTTTTATTTTATTTAATAATTTCTCACTATTAATATAATGTTATTTTTAGCTTAAATTTCTTCTAAAATAAAATGTCTCGCATAAAATGCATACATGAAAGACCTCATTTGCAGCGTCCAAAGTAAAATAGAAATGCTTATACGTATGTTTGTTGTTGGGTGGTAAGTAGAGCATTGGCTAATGAAGGCGGATTTTGGTGCAAGATGAGGTTAACAAAAGCGGTTGAGGGTTGCCGTGTATTTTTCAATGTAATATCTTAAGTGTTATATTTTAGGTATTTAAAAAAATTTATAAAAATTATAATTTGATAGAATTTAATGTAATAAATTCAATTGTGTATTTTTTATATTAAACAAAAATTAAATAGATAGAAAAAAAAATGTATTATAAATTTTATATATTATATTTAACAGTTTAAATTTAAAATATTTATAATATATTTTTAGTTGTCAATTTAATTTTTATTTAATATAAAAAATATATTATTGGATTCTTATATTAAATAATATTAAATTATAATTTTTAAAAATATTTATAAAAATTTTTAAATACTTATTTCCATAGAAGAAATGGAAAAAAAAAAAAAAAGGATAACGGTGATGATGATGATGATGGTGAAGGTGATTGACTTCAAATTGTTGAATTTGATAAATGGATTTTTGGGATTGGAGATGAATTTGATTGAAAAGATGAAAGATATCAAATTTCATTTTCCCAATACTACAACATTCTAATATAATTAATAATAAAATTTAGATATATTAAAAAATAAATGCTAAATTATATAATAAAATTAATTTTTAATAATTACCTTTTAGTATAATTAATAGTAAAAAGTTAAATATGTTATAAAATAAATTTAAATTTTCTAACACTAAAAAATTAAAATTTTCTTTTTTTATTTATCCAAAAAAATTAATTATTTTAAAGTTCTTCTTACCTATTATATTATTACTATCTTAAATTTTAAAATTATTTTTATATAATATATTAAAAAAATTTATTATATTTAAATTTATTTCAAATAAAATTATTAAATTATTTATAAAATTTATTTTTTATATTATATAATATTAATTTAATTATTTCTTATTTAATCTTGATTAAATATTTGATCCGTGATCCTTTGTCAAATAGGGCTGGGTTTGAAAATATTGATCTCAATGAATTGCTAATGATCTCTAGTTTGAATGACGAAAGGTGAGGTTCTTGATTTTGGACTAAAGATAGGTTCTGGTACTAAAAGATTCAAGCTTGAATTAAAGTTAGCCTAGAAGATGGACCCAGTTGGATGATTGGTTGACCGGTCAAGATTAACATAATGAGTTGGGCTTGGTCATAATTAGCTTTCAAAGAGGATGGCCTGCCTTATTATTATTATTATTTTTTTTGGTAAATAAAGAAAAAGAAACAAACTACATTACATAAATTTTAGTACAAATAACCCCCACAAACATCACGAAAAAGAAAATTATATATATATATATTTTATTATTATTATAATTAAATATATTTTATTTTATTTTATATACAACCATATATTTTTTTAACCTAATATTAATTTAAAATTTTAAAAAATAACTATCCATAAAATTTACTAAATATAAATAAAAAAATCTAATTTTTGAGAAAAAATATAAATTTTAAGTGTGTTAATTAACGAAATAAATAAGTTTTGCATTGTATAATATTAAATTATTTTTAAAATTTTTTATTATTAATATTTTATTGGTGTTTTTTCTTAAATTTATAATAAAATAATAATAATTTATAAAAAAAAAAATTTGATTTGAAACTGATAAATCGAAGGTATTCAAATAGAATCAAATCAAAATTGAACTAATAATTTAGTTATAATGATTTGATTTGGTTTGAGATTTTTTCAAACCTAAAATATTGATTTGATTTGAAAATAATATTTTAAATTAATCAAATTAAACCGATGCCACTTCTAGTGGCTAGAGGTGAGGAAAAACTGAGAAAATTGAAGACGGGATAGAACCAAACCTAGTTTGTTAGTTTGATTTGATTCAAAATTCAGTTAGGTTAGTTATTTTTTTTTAAAATTTTGTTTAATTCAGTTCGATTTTTCAAAAGGAAATTAAAATAATCGAACCGACAAAATATATAAATATATATTATATTTATTTATTTTAAAATATATATTTTTAATAATTTTATATTTATTTTATTTAAAAATGAAAAATTGAATAACCGAATCAAAATATATTGGTTTAGTTTGATTTGAATTTTTTTTTATTTGATTCAATTTAATCAAAGTTCGATTATATTTGATTTCTAAAAATTGTGATTTGATTTATTTAGTTTTTAAGAAGTTCAATTTGATTCAAATAGAACCGATCATTTGCTCACCCCTAATTGTGGCCCGAGTAATCAGACTGAGCCGGGTTTAGATATAAAAAAATGTTTTGCCTTATAAAATCCGGCCAAAACCTGAATCAGCCCGCAAAATGATCATGTACTTCAACCTGAAACGTAGAGACTTCGGTATAGTCTCCCTTTGAGCCCAATAATCTTCTCAGGGTCTAGCCCAAATAATTTAACTGAAGTAGAATATGCAAGCCTAACTGGGCTCGAGCCTAAGTGAAACTCTTGACTAAAATGGAACCTAAATTGCAGCATTAGTGTATCCGTGTGAGACGAAAGCCCATCTTTATGCACTTCTTTTTTATTTGAGAATGGTCCGTCAAAGAGTTAGTGTTTGAAAGATTAAAAAGACAAAAAATTGTGGAAAATGGATATTATCAAACTAAAATTCTTAATTACTCTTAGTATAACTATTCTTTAATACGTTAAACTAATCAGTGATTAATATTTTAAAATTTTATTTTATATCCAATTTATCTATTAGATTTATTGTGCTAAGTCTTTCTCATTATCAAATGAGTCTAATATAAAATATTGTGGGAGTTTCTAGAGGAAACTTTATAGAAAGGGAAATGAGATGATGAAATTGATCTTTTGATATTATCTATTTTCCAATATTAAGAAGCAATGGTCAAGTATCCTTACAAGTCTTTTTGTTCTTTAACCCAATAAAGGAAACTAATTAGAGGGCTAAATTAATTTGGAACTATCAAGATGTATGATTCCTTAGGATGGATGGTATTTTATGGTCCCATAGTCAACTTGCCACATCTTTTATGAGGTAGCCATTGTTTTCATGATTTATGACCTTTTGCTCACAATATATGCTTTTTTAGGATTTATCAATCTTTGACAGCAGATAATGACGCTCTCCTAATTAAAATTTCTTAAATTTTACTTTCATTTCACAGATGAATTTAATTTAGTGTTGAAAGCTCATTCTTAATATCATTTAACTATAAAATAAATATTAATTTAAAATATTTTAAAAATTATACAATTATGTTACAATAAAAGATTGAATTTTTTAACCAAATTAAAATCAATTATCTGATTGTTTATACACTTATCCTTATATTTCAATTACATGTATATAATTTTTTAAAGTTAAAGATATCATCGCTACATTAAATCTGTTTAGATAGTAATAATTATTAGGTAATCGAATAATAACAGTGTAGAAAAGTTTCAATTTGAAGCTTGGAGCTCCTACATATTTAAATAAGAAAATTAAAAATTTTTTTGAAAAATAATATTTAAATAAAAAGATAAATATTAATATTTATTATTAATGATTATTAAGTGGGTGTTTATCAAAAAATTTTAATACAACTGTTATTTTTTTTTTCAATAGTTACATCATACTCGTTTGATTTCTGACAACTATTAGCTGTTATGTAGTCAAATAACAACGGTTTATAAAAAATTTCAATTTGAAACTTAAAAAAAAAAAAAAAAAAAAATTTTGAGTAAAAAAACTAAATTATCTTTTAAAAATAATATTTAAATAAAAAAAAAATATTAATATTTATTATTAATAACATTAAATATATTAACAACTAACAATTAATAATAATTTTACCAAACATTTAAAACAATAAGCTATCAGATAATAACCATAAATTATCAGTTACCAGCTACCAATTAACAGTTATCAGTAACAACTATTATAAATAGTTAAATTAAATGGAGCTTAAACATATTAATAGCTAACAACTAATAATAAATTTATTAAATATTTATAAAAATTAATTATTAAGTAACAATCACCAATTATCAGCTATTAATTTCTAGTTAATAATTATCAATAATAATTAATCGTTAATAATTATTAAAAATAACTAAAATAAATGGAGTTTTAAAGTATTTGTGAAAGATTTTAAGGTCAACACATAACTAGAGATAAAAATTAAAAGACATATTATATTTCAAATATAATCATGCACAATTAGGCTCAATAAACAAATGACACGTTTGATTTGAGGTGATTAATAATAATAAAGAAAATACAACAACTAGATTTAGTGGTGTCTCATGAGCCAATGCCATAACGATACGCTAAAGAGCATGAAACAATATTCCATTGTGTATTAAAAGCCTTCCATGTTTACCATCTTGTAATCAATATGATTATGATGTGAAATATAATATTAATCATATTTCATTGGTGGAAAATATGGTCTAAAATCTTTATACCATATCCTTCATGTGTCTAATTCTTCATCAGATTAATTTTTTTTTTTTTATATATTTTTAAACGATTTTTTTTTTATAACATGCAATAAAAAAATCATGTTTAATAAGAAAAAAAAAAAAGATGCTAAAAGCTAAGGTTAAATGCAATGAAAAATTAAGGGGAATATTAAAAAAAAAATGTATCGATGGAAACAAGAAAATTAGGTACCTGATTCTTTGTCAATGGAATTAATCATCCTTCAAGCAACATTGCATATGGCTTTTAGTGTGCTTGCAAGTTTGTTATTAACATTAAAAGGACAAACACCTGATAAACCCAATCAACATAATCTTTTCATACTATTAAACAATAATTAATATATCTATAATATTAATTAAAGAAAATAAAACTCAATATTTATTATATATATATATATATAATAAATGATCATTAGAATTGAAATCTCATCAATAATAATTCTCTTCTATAGTCGTTATTAAAAGAAATGAAAAAAAACCTAACAAATAGAGCAATAGTTTATTTAATTATTATCTCTATTTAAAAAAAAAAAATCATTAATAATATTTCTCGTTGCAACAAATTAATAGTAACTATGTATGAGAATATACTTCTTCTTCTTCTACCTGTTATTGAAGGAAAACAAAACTTAATAATATATATTAATAATTAATTAACAAAAGACTTCACCTATATGGTTACTTACACTGAAATTAACTCAAAATTAAGACTTGTATATAAAATACTATATGTATAATATATAATGTGTATACATACGGAGAGACTATATATATATATATATATATATATATATATATATATATATTATACGTATATGTATACGATAGTAAAACGGATGATATTATTACTAAGAGTTCCAGTTCATGGTGGGAAGCTGAAACTGTTGTCTCAGAACTCCATCACCAAGAGAACCAAGAAAGGTATTTGGGTGAAATGATGCAGTTTGGGGAAGCTGACTGAGCATAGAAACAAAGGAGGTATTATCTTCTGTAGCAGTGCTGCAACTATTAAGATCACCATGAAAACGCTTATTATTATTGTTGTTGATGTTTTTCTCTGCAGATGAGGAACCTCCCATGGAAGATTCGTTATTCCAGTACTGATGATTATGAGAAGACGGGAGTAGACGTTTTACTGGAATATTATTGTTATCATCACTTGTAGAAACTGCTGCTGCTGCTGCTAGCATCCCATCAAAGAAATTTTCTTCATTTTCAAGAACTGAGACATTGAAACTTGAAGGTTTCGAAGGAGGTTTTTGATGTATTGACAGTAGTTGATGATGATGTTGAGTAGCAAGTAAACCCTCCATTGAATCCTCTTTTTCTCTCTCCATAGGTCTTTGAGAGTTGTTTTTCTTGTAAATTCGGCATAAAACCCAATCATCAAGCTAAAAATATTCAATATAAGAACATCAAAAACAAAAATTAAATTCATCAGAATACTTAAAATCTAACTAAAAAGTGTAAACAAACTTCGAATAAAATTAATTATCATAATTAAAAATAACACAACATACTCTTAACGAGGCTTTCTTGTTAGCTGAATCAAAACAAGGAGTCTTTGAGCTGGAATTATTATGATTATCAACAAGACGATATTCGTGCATAATCCAATTAGTTTTAATACCTTTAGGAGGTTTACCACCATAAAAAACCAGTGCCTTTTTCACACCAACCTTTTGATTCCCATTAGATGTTAATATAGGCTTATCTGTTCCAGTAGCTTTCCAATATCCAGAAGTTGCAGCTCGGTTAGGCCTAGCTCCGTTGGGATATTTCCTATCTCTAGGACTAAAAAAATACCATTCTTGCTCTCCAAACGTAGCCTTACCTATAAATTAAATTAAATCACCAATTAATTCAACCACTAATAAAAATCATTATTAATTATATATATATAAAAGAGAAATTATTCATACTTGGGAGCTCCCATGGATCAAACTTGTAAAGATCAACCTCAGCGATGATGGTGACTGGAAGTGGAGCAGAAGCAGCCTTCCTTTTCAGATAGTGAACTACAAGCTCTTCATCGGTGGGATGGAACCGGAAGCCAGGTGGCAGTTGGGGGTGTTGCGAGCCGGACGATGAATCAGTGCTCTCCATCAAATTCAAGATTGAAGATTATAGGATTTTCAAGAATTTGATATTTGTTATTAATAATAATAATGTAATTAATTAAGGGATTGGGGGAGACATTATATTTAGGGAGAGGAGGGCAGAGAGAGGCTGTTAGGTACTTTGAGAAAGTGCCAAAAGAAGAGAGCCGATCATCAATTGACACGTTGATGGACTAAAAAAGGAGATTTTGACACGTGTTGTGAGTGTTGGGGACCACAGTGGGGGGGGCAAAACAGAAAAATAGGGGGCGGGCATTTTTTGAGGGTCGGAGGTTTTCAACTGCTTTATACGCTTTTCATGTCATGCTTTTCTTATGTAATACCCCACACTTCTGTCCAAATAAACTATTTACTATTTTCTTTTTCTTTTTTTTTTTTATTTATTTATAAAAAAATAAGAGGGAGTGTGCATAGATTTGCACGTGTGCACATGGTACAATTTTTTATTTTAAATATAATATTTATTTATATACTCAGTCAATAAAATAAAATTATAAAATATATTTGAATGCGACTCACTAGAAAAAGAATTGATAAAAACGTAATTTCAAATATATATTTTTTAATAATTCACAATGATTTACTAATTATATGAAAATTGAATATAATAAATATTTTTTATAAAAAATTACTTTGATTTCTGTATTGATTAAATTTAGTCAACTTTTAAAATGATTCTATTTTTACTGATATTTGATAAAGTTTATTAATGTAATCATGTTAGCTTTTCAGTTATTAATAATTATATTAAATTTATTTGGTTAATTATTAAGTGTATTTATTGCATTATCAAGGATATAAAATAATAAAAAAATAATATTTTATTTATTATAATTTTTATTAGTGCGAGAAAAAAATGATAATCTTTCTCGAAAAGATAGATATTTATTTTTTATAAATTTTTATTATATAAAATATTTAAAAATAAATAAATGACAATACATTACAATATAAAACATGCTTTCAATAGCTAAATTACTAGTCAACATTACAATTTTTATATTTCATCTCTACTATATATCTCAATAGTACTTTTTGGCAATTTTTTTTAGTAAGTGGAAATGTTAAACATCTAATTATAAGGAGAGATAATGGGCAAAAAAAAAAAAAGATCTAGAATATATACCAAGTGGTAAATCATGAATTTTTGGGTGCAGTGTTGAAATTAATTAATCATGGTTATAAATTTCTAAGTGGTGCAAGTCATACTTGGATCCAAATTAAGAAATTAAACCATGAAAGGCAATGTCACCTCATGTCATCTTTTGCTTTATCAAATTAAAGCTGTTTCATGTTGGAGATGCCAATCTCTATTAATTTCATATAATCTTCTGGATAGTAACTTTATTATTTTTGGAGGAGTGGAGTATATAATTAACTAAACCATTGTATTTTATTTAGTTTGGATAGTGAGGTGTCTTTAACTCTTTTAATATTCATTGAATCATATTAAATTAATGCATCCAGTTGTTGTTTCTTTCACCTTTCTTGTTATTCTCTCAAGAATAATTGACAAAATTCATGGAATTTGTTAAATGAAATTAAAATTTTATATTTTTATTTTATTTTATGAATTTTAACCACCGTTCTTATTTTAAAAAGAATTAATGATTTTTTATTTTATAAATTTTTTCTAAAATATTCATAGCCTCTTGATCCAATTACACTATCAGTAATTAACAATTCATATTTTCCATTTGGGCAATTGGGTTTTGCCATAAATTAGCACAATGAGTATTAACAATTCATTTCAAGGTAACGAGTGGTTTTGTGTTTTGTAAATAGGGGTCTGTACAATTTTGTTTTGTAAAATAAGATTTGTGTTTAACATCATTTGCAATAATGTTATTAGTTTTATAATTTTAATTTTATAATTTTAAAATATGTATATATTTTATTTCTAATAGACTCTATTATACTTATTACGATCAGTGCCATATATACAAAAATTAATGATGTTAAGATGACAAACTCTTAATTGTCAACGGAGTAAAATACATATGTGATTTTGTAAAAAAAAAAAAAAAAATCACAAGTCCTGATTTATAAAATTATAAAATTAAAAGGTATTTTTTCAGAAATTTTTCCCTAAAATTAATTTACATAAAAAAACACAAGTAGTATATTATTTTTATAGCAGTGTACGTACAGTTTCACATACAAGCCCACTGAATCTGAGCTAAGTGTATATTTGAATATAGACATAAAATAAACATTATGATGTATAAAAGATTTATATAAATATATAATTGGTCAATATATATATATATATATATATATAAAGATTGAAGAATTTGCATCATCACCTTTCAAACTTTCCAACAAAACCCACCTTCTTTTTATTTAGTTCCATTTAAATATGTAATCTCATGATGAGCTCATCTTTATATATGGTCCAAAAGTTATGTAACATTTTCTTTTAACTTGGAAAAAACAGCACAGACAAAACGTGGGGAGTATATTAATTAATTGTTTCTAAAGCTTGTTGACAATTTTTTTTACCTTTTCCAATAAGATAAAATATTTAGTACATTGTTTTTACACTTTCCCTTACCATCTTTAAATGTTAAAATATTATTTAATTACTTTCAAAATCTAATAATTTTATTATGATTTGACTAAAAAGTGCTCTTTACAGTAATTATTTTAGATAAAATATGATTATAAATATATATAATTTAATTTAAAAATAAGTTGTATAAAAATATTAATAAAATTATATTTCGATATAATCACTATCAGGTTACAATCGAATTTATTACTTATTTATTTTATTTTTAAATTTATTTATTAAATATTCTCTTAACTTTAATTTTTTTAAGGAGTGACAACCGATCTTCTTCTTCTTCTTATTATATCATCACCATGCTCTCACAACCTTATCCACGTACTTTTTTCTTCCAAAATTTCAAACCACAAAAGTCAGAAACTTCTAGAGACAAATATCATACACTATGAGATCTTCCACCATCAAATCCAATTTTATTAGTTAATTTAAAAAAGCTTGCAATTAATCCTTTTAATTGAATACTACTAAAATATAAGAGGTCATAATTCAAATATAAATATGCAACTGAGTTCCAACCTAGCTTACAAAACTCAAATGGCTGATGTGGGTTCCAGATTACACATAACCCATGTGATATTCCATCCAGAACGGGATGATATATGCATGCATGTGTTGATTTTTTTGAATTTTATATTGTGGAAAAGGAAATTTTATATTGGAAAATATAAAATAATGCAAAAATTTATAAATGGATAGAAGTTGTAATTAATATAAATCAATTGATTTTACATAAATGAGTTTCGATGCTTGTTAGTACTTAGAATATAAATTTATATCAGACACATTTTAGAATAAAAAATTTCAAAAATATTATGAAAAAGAAGATTAGTAATTCTATGAGGCCAATTTTTTGTGACACACTTTGGTGATAACCCGTTCAATTATGGCCTGGTATATACGTATTATGAGTAAAGAGATTTTAAAAAAATATTCCTCCATGGAAGATTTTAATCAATACTATATATATATTAGATTTTTACGTGTTTATTTAATTCGGCTGTTTTTAACTTCAATTGCTTTCGAAGCTAACTATTATATTAAAACTAACTTGCTTTATAATTTCTTTGTCAGACAATAATAATCTGTTTCAAATGATAATTTCCCTTTTCAAGTTAATAAATAAGCTCATTTATGAAAAAAATGTGTTTTTTTCTTCTTCTAAAGTTATTAATAATATTAAGAACTTGGACTTAATAATGAAATAAATTAAGAGAAATTATTCCCATTTTAAAATGGAATGTTAGACACGAGAAAGATGTTAATATAGCGATATCTTTGGGTATTGACTAAAGTTGCTAGATTTTAGAAAATGGTCAAGACTCAAGATACATATTATTGCTAGCAATTTTCCAAACAAAGTATGTAATATTAATAAATGACTCATTGTTCTAATTCAAATTGAGTTGTGATAAAGATCACAAATATCACCAAATTTTTGGCCATTGAGGTGACTTGTGAAACTCAACCAAGATGCTAAGTGACTTGCATTTTTTGTGGTTGATTCTTAAAATTCTCTATCTTGCCTAGTGGTGAGAAATCAATTGGTTCAATTTAAATTGAATCAAATTTTTTTAAAATCAAATAAATTTAACCAAAATTTTTAAAAATCGAATCGAACCAAATTATGAAACGAATAAAATCAAATAAAAAATTATCCAAATCAAAATGAACCATTTTATTATTTTAGTTTTTTAAATAAAATAAATATAAAATTATTAAAAATATATATTTTTAAATAAATAAATATGTATAAATATAATATATATAAATTTTAAAA
This sequence comes from Aleurites moluccanus, assembly GCA_948193065.1. Taxonomy (NCBI): domain Eukaryota; kingdom Viridiplantae; phylum Streptophyta; class Magnoliopsida; order Malpighiales; family Euphorbiaceae; genus Aleurites; species Aleurites moluccanus. The sequence goes on along the minus strand of CANXYC011517616.1, from coordinate 16,283 downwards.
TAAATTAACTAATCCAAACCAACCAAATTAAATTTAATTCGATTCAATTTTTGATTTTCTCATTTTTTCTCGCTGCTCATCTTGGCTATACATTTTCAATAAGCCACACATCAATCTTAGATGTCACCTTGGATAAAAAAAAATAGATCATATCACTTACCAATGATTAATTTTTGGAACTTATTTGATAATAAATATATAAAAAAATATCTTGTAGTTGCAACCATTTTCATTTAAAGTATATGTAAATTTTTTTAACAAAATAAAATCTGAAATTTTCATAATTAATATTTTGGAATTTATAATCTTAACATTATCGGAGGTTGTTAATATGGCGCTCATGAAATTAAATATTATTGATATGAAACTCGTTTAGAATAAGATGACTAACATGGCATTTAAGTGAACGTCGTGATAGCGGTCTTATACCACATGAATACCACGTCAATAGTCTATAACAACATTAAAACAGTAGATCTCAAAATACTAATAGTAATAATCTTAGACTCTTTTATTTAAAAAATATCTACAAACTCTAAAATGAAAATAGCATAATTTTTTTATTGTATTTTTCCCTAAATTAAAAACACTACTTTTTTCTGATACTTTTTCCTAAATTAGAAATACTATTACATTTTTGCTAGATTATTAAAATGAAGTCATATATTGTATTATTGTATTTGGCTGTCTTTATTTTTTGTGAAAAATTCTTTTAAATATATAGAAATTAATTTAATTATATATATCACATTAATGTAAATTATGATTTAAAAAAATTTGATTTTCTAAAAAAAAAAAAAATTTTCTGACTACGTCACTCTGAGGTTGTAAAATGTTTGCCGATAGGTAAGATCCTAATCAAGTGAACAGTCTACTGTACTCTACAAAATTCTTGGTCGAGTCAGAAGTAGGGATGCTCGTGACATTACATGTTATATTTTAACTTACATGAGAATGGTATCAAATTTTGAGAAGCGTCGTGGCCTAATTCACACAAAAATTGTTCTTATTAATTCTTTTATCTCGTATAATATATTTATTATTGAAATTGGGAAAAATTACCTAGTTTTGGTGTTTTTCAATAGGTTTTAATTGGTGGAACTTGTAGATAGAGAGAAAGTAGGGTTTGGAGTCTCAGGGTGTGCTTTGCAGGGACCTTCGGATCCCATTGAGCGTAGGGAGGGATAGTGTATCAGAAGAGGAGAATCCTCTTTTTAACCCTTTTATTACTTAATAGGAGAAAATGAATGCTTTCAGTCCATGTGCTCTCAAACTATTGGAAGCTATTTTTGGCGTAATCAATTATATAAAAAATTTATAACATCCTCTTCTTTCACCTATTAATTTTTATGGATTAGTTGAAGTTAATTGTAATATTTTTATTTTTTTTTTGGATTGAAAGTTAGGCCATTGAAGTCCTGGATTGATCCAATTATGACATCCCAATCTCACCCACAAGCCACAACTGCTCTTCAAACTTTGACGATGGAGGCAGAGATATTTAGCCTCTGGATTTTGAATATATAAACAAAGTGAAAGGAAACTTCAAAGATGTTTTCATCTTTATAAAGGAAAACCAAACAATTCCGTTGAATTTTAGTACAAGAAATCTTCAATTTATAAGCTTCTCAACTTCTTTTTGCCAAAAAAAAAAAAAAAAAATCAAAGCTCCAAGATCTGTTGGAGTACAATGTACAACTTACATATATGCTTCATCTTATCAGGAATGGTTAATTTAAACTATTCTTTCTTCTTCTAGGATGGAGTCAGAATATACATCTTGCAAGCATGAGGAGCAACATATGCGGTTAATCTGTAACGCTTGCTCATCGAAACAAATGAATGCTGCAATTTAAATTTGAAAAGGAAAAAAAAAATTAATCGTATGGTTGATCAACAAGCATGTATAGCCAATATGTATAGAAAAATAATTATATTTTGTTATCCAATTTTAAGTCTTATCAACTTAGCAGATGAACTCGAGTGAGCCATTATTAGTCCAAATTATCTCAGAGAAAATTTTGTAAAGAAATCAAACATCAAATCGATATTATATACCGTCCACAAGTCTCTAACAATGACTGAACTATATGGAGAAAGTCCAACTTCCCTCCATCCTACTGATATAGGAGCTCTTGACCCACTTCTATTCAAGAGTAATACAACCACTCTTTCCCTTGACAATGGCCCTGCCCAAATCTGCATCAAATTGATGAACACTTTATATATATGTATGTATGTAGTTTCTGGCTACTTTTGTTTTGTATGTCACTGACAATGACAAACAATAATCCTTAAAGAAAGGAACTTGTTCACCAATTTGCATATATACCTCTAGACCAGCTTTTGATCTTATTTTCCTGCCTTGAACTCCTAAGGGATCCTGATTAACTTCTATTACCTCTTTGTTTCCAAGAATCGTAATAAGAGTCTGTCTGCTTGCAGATCGAACATCGCATCCAATGAGCAGAGGAGCCTGTTACAATAATGGTTAGGAGATTAGTTATCTCCACTTCCTGGAATATGTAGACATTGAAAAAAAATTCAAAGATTGGGAAACCCACTTTCATTAAAGCCCAAATACTAAAATGAGAGCGGTATTCCTCTAGGCTCATCCCTCCATTGCCCACTTCTAACATGTCAGGATCTATCATGATCAAAGGTAAAAGGAAGCAAGCTATAATAAATTGATCATTACACTGCTAACAGAAGATTAATACTAACTAAAATTTTGCTTTGTTACCATTCCACCTGCCAGGTCCTGCATATCTTCTCCAGATGTTGTTTTCATCTGCAATTGAGGTAACACTGAAACAAGAAACTTTTAACCTCAACTTAATATTTTTCTTAACAAAAGATGAGAGGCCAGAAAGTAGTAGGACCTCTCCCAGGTGTCTTTGATGTCCCCTGTAGTTCTCCAAGCATTACCATACTGGCCAGCCCATTTTGCTGGGTACTCTTCTCCCCTGTGAAAATGTTGGCTGGTTAAAAATTCTTATCAGATCATTTCAAACAGTTCAATGAGATGTTTGTGTTACTGAACAAACAGAACATGCTAACAGAAATTTGGGTATAAATATATTGTATCATCTAGTTAAATGACTTACCATTCACATATTGAGTAAAGAATTGGCTTGCCTGCCTTATGCAATGCATAACTCATCCTGGCATATCTGTTGCCAAAGGGAAAATATTTTTATCTATACAATCAGTAAATTAATGAAAATTGGGCAAATTATTATTTCATCTCTGATATTTGATATAATTAACTATCTTGACCCTACCCTTTGATAAACTAACTAAGAATTTCACGCGGTTTGTTTTTGTCTAACATTTTAGTACTGTCATCCAATCTGTACTTTTTCCGTTATAAAATTAAATCTTATGTGAAATGACTAAAATACTCCTCAATTCCAATTAAAATTTTCATCTCTACCTTTTTTTCCAAAAAAAGGGGACAAATATGAACAAACATCAAGTATGGACAAAGAAAAGAGTATAGCAATTGCAGGTCCTCGCAATTGAAATCTAACCAAACCAAAACAATTCCATAAAAATCACAAAATAAAAAACCAAAAACGAAAAAAGCAAAGATAAAAGGAAAACACACTAGAGATGATTAAGCCAAAATGAAAATGATTCCCAATTCATTTTAATTAGCTTTGAATCTTCTTAAATTTCCTATGTGGACATATTTAAGTTTGGATTCTTGTTAAATTTCCAATTCTTGAAATTATAATGGACTACTCATATGGTCTTGACTTTTAAACCTGCTGGATTCTTCGTAGCTAGCTAGTTAGAAGTCCATAAAAAGCATAGCTAGATACGTACTTTCAAATGATATCTAAGCAACTAATGGCCAATATGTACAATACTCTGCAACTTGTAATGGCCTCTTCTATACTGGCGTTCATATTAGGAATTGGTGTGTGAATTTTCCTCTTCTTTGCTGGGTGTTTTGTTCCCTCCAATATTAATCCGAGTCAAAACTCATATTTTGTTCGGTAGGTAAAGAATAAAATTCCATTGACGTTTTGAATTTTGAAGAAAGGGTAGGCATATATTGGAGTTGAGGTATTTTGTGTATAAGATTTTTTTTTTTATTTTAAATATTTTTTTTAAGTTTCTTAACGGGAAAATGTAAAAAACAAGAAGAAGATTGTAATGATTAAATAGTACAACGGACTAAAAATTGAGCGACTTTTTAGTTAGTTTTTCAAAAAGTAAGAATAATTTAGTTAATTAGATCAAATCTCAAAGATGAAATAGTAATTTGTTCATGAAAATTCATTAATAGTTTATTACAAAATTTTGATTATAACACAGGCATTTCCATTAAAGCTGGAATCCAACATTGTATCAGTTTATTAGCCTATAGCTAACCGGATAAACTGAGTTTATTCAATAAAATTTTCATGAAAATTGACAGATATGGTACCTGTCTTGTGGTTTGGAGCCATCATGGTAGCAATTATCATACTTCAAGTAGTCAACCCCCTATAATCCAAATAATGCACAAGCATAAGTATACATATATCCATCTTTTCAGCTGTTTTAAATTAAACCTCGACCATTATTCTGTGAATAAAGCATTAGCAGGCAGAAAGACTACTAACCCATCGGGCAAATGTGCTAGCATCTTGATGTTCATGTCCTAGTGAACCTGGCATTTTTTTGCTGCAGGTCCAAAAACTGAGCAAATCATAAAGAAACTGAAAATTAATTAATTTCATTGGTCATATTGGTCCAGATTAATTATCACATTAATTTTCTATATAATTTTATAGAGAGATATACCCTGCATCAGAATATATTCCAAGTTTTAATCCTTTAGCATGAACATAATCTGCAAGGGCCTTGATTCCTGAAGGAAAAGTGGAAGATTTTGCCCTCAAATTACCCTTCCAGTCTCTAGTCTCTTCAGCCCAACAATCATCTGCCCTTTCAAAAACATTATTAATAGTGACCCTATTAAAATCCTTTGATCTTTTACCTAACCATAAATGGACCACAGAAAAGGACATTTGCATACCAATATTAACATACTTGTATCCAAGTGCAGCTAATCCAGTTGAAACAAGAGCATCGGCTGTTCACAGAAATCAAACCAAATCACAACCCAGAAAAAAAAGTCAATATTATAGAAAATTCAGAAAAGTTGCATATTGGACATGAGTAGTCAATTTCTGGACCAAATTAAAACTATACAACAGAAGGAAGTTTCCATGCCATATTACAAAAGTCAGAGCAGCTTATTGTATGATATGACTATTTCTATGTTGATTTTTAATTGGATCTTTTCCTCTCGATAGACCTCATTAGTCCAATTCAAAAAAACTCCTCAATACAGGCATTTAACTAATCTATATTATTACATATAATTAGGAAGTTCTCAGTGCATTTTTAATTTGAGTACAATACGGGTAGAGCTCACCGGAATGGGGAATTAATTAATGGCAATAATCTATAAAATAAAATAAATCAAGTTGATACCAAGAAATTAGTTAAATAAATAAAATGTTATGCTTTGAAACTTTGAACAATATACTTAAAAGGTGTCAATACACAGAACATTCAAACTCATCTTGACAATTGCAATAACAAACTAACTAACAAGGAAAGGAACATGCAGATGCATTAATTTAATAGCAAAAAGTTGACTGCGTTTAATATTTTGTAATGAAATTTACCATTTAATAAGACAATCCTTTTGAATAGTATAACTAAGTACTTGTTGGGGGTCATGGTCATAAATTTATAAAAATGTATATGGTGCAACAATAATAATAAATAAGAACAATGTGTCGCTGGGTTGAATAGCTAGCTAGAACCTAGAAGAGACAAGACTCTTAGTGATATCAAAGAGGAAAAAATCAAACATTCAAAGTTATAGATGAAGAACCAATCAGCTTTTGCTTCAGCTGATTATTTTTTAGTGGGCTCTACTTGTAAAACCCTTTAATATTATCCATTTATATGGGTTATGTGGTATTTTAATTAGTATTAAACTTGTTAATCAAAGAAGAGTGATTTGAATAATTCAATTTCTAAATTGTGACAAAGAAAGAAAACGGAGAACAGATTTTTCTAAGTCAAAGGAAAAAGTAAAAAATTGGAGTATATATAGCATACCAGTAGTCTTCACAGTCCACTCATCGATATTGCATTGAAAGTGATTCCAGCTATTCCAGCTTGAAACCATGAAACAAACAAAAATCAAATCACAAGAATAATAATTTGATATACCATCTTCAAAGTTTGACAGAGTCACAACTTGAAATTAATTTAACTTACCCCATTGGCGGTGTATGACCTACGCCATTAGCAATCAAGAATTGAGTGTAATTTTGATGGGTATCGGTGGTGATATTCATTGACAGAGAAATTGAGGACTTGCAGATGCAAACAAGAACAAAAAGGAACCCAGTTCTAAATCTGGATGCCATTATGGCAATATATGCGTATAGAGATGTATCTTTTTATTTTTATATAATTAAGAACAACTGAACAAGAAACACTTTCTTGTGTTTTATATATTGAGCAGTGCAAGAATGAAGAGTGAATTGCACAAGAAAATTTGTTGGACAGTGTCAGTGATCCTGTTAACGATGGGGGTTGGGTGTCGGTGGGAGACACTGACAACGTATAAATTTGCTAGGCCTGATTTTTATTATTGTGGGGACGTTATTATTATTGTTATTATTATTATTATTAAATTTAAATATATTAATATAAAAAAGAATATGATGAAATTTATTGTATATAAATCAATTGAAAAATAATAATAATAAAGTGATATGATATGAATTAATTTATATAAATTTTAATAACAAAATATACATAAATGCATGTTTATAAAAAAAATTAATAAAATAATTTTATATAAATTTAAGAGAATTATTTGACACGTAAGAAAAAATTACAAACCAGTTGAATTGTTGACGTGTGTGTGGACCAATTAACCTGCCACCTAATATCCTTAAAACTTTCTATAACTTTCTATATCCTTAAAATTTTTTTGCTATATGTTTGTAATATTGAAACTTACAACTTCAATTATAAAACTTAAATTTTGTAAGAATATAATTTGAATATGTTAATTTATTTTTATATTTGGAAAGTATAATTGAATTAATACAATTATATAATAATTTTTTTTTTTTGAAAGACATGTTAAAATTATTGATATAGCCTCATAATATTTATTTTATACTAATGGGTCATTATAAATCCAAGAGCAAGAAAACTCACAAAAAAAAAAATCCTTATATATGAACACACACCAAAAGTAATGAACTTGAATATCTAATTTCAATCTATATAACGGGAGTTGGTTTAATTATCGGAATTAACTCATCATTTGACCCCGTATATAAAAATCGAATTTGCGATTACATGGTTAAAAATCAACGTAATTGAATTAATACAATTTATAGTATATTTTTTATTTGAAAGAAATTTTAAAGTGATAGAATTTATTTGAATTTTATTATTTGAAATAATTAAAAAGTAAAAGAATATAATTTTTTTTTTCCATTTTACACTTATGTAGAAAGAATTAAGTTAAATTTAAATAAGGGATATTTTAATTTTTTTAATAATATACTTTACTAAATGAATTGAATTTTTGATAAAATATTTCATTTTTACATGATTTTATTCCTTTAAAAATGACTTTCTTTTTTTAACTTAAAAAAAAAAATTGAATTTTATTATATATACTTTTCCGAACATGATGAAAATTGACAAAATATAATTAATTATTTTGAATTTTTTGTAAAATTTAAATTTCCAAATGAGACTTAAATTATATATATAAAAAAAAATCATCTTAAAAGAAATAAAATCATATCAAGATGTAAAAATTTTCTAAGAATTAAATCTATTTAAGGTAAATTACTATATAGTGCTTGATATTTAGTCTAATTAATAAGCTCGTCACTTTTTTTTTTTTAAATTAAATTGTTCCTCGCATTTGTTTTATTAATATAATAATTTTTCAATCTAGAATAACTAAATTCTGTTAAGTGAATAGAAAAAAAAAATACTCTTGTATATGTTATTTAGTTAAAAAAGCTAATAAAATATGGTGTCTTTATTTTTATTTCTTTCTTTTTTTAATAAAAATTCAAATTTGATATTGATTTTTTGAAAATTTTTATCTAATTTTTCTAAAAAATAAAATTAATAAATTATACCATATATTTTAGATAATAAAAAATATTTTTTATTATAAAAATAAATACTTTTACACTGTAAGGACAATATATAACCTTTCATTACAATTATCTAGAAATACACATATAATTTTTATACTTAAAATATAATTGTTTATTATTAAAATATGTAAAAAATTAAAAAAAATTAAAACAAAAATTAAGTTCCATTATCCTAATACTATTGTCTTATTTATGTCACAAAATTAATTTTGAATTAAATTGAAAAAAAATACTAATGAATTTGAATTTTATGTTTTTGAGATTACTAATAAAACATTTAAATATTCAATTTATTTTGAGATTCATTAAAGTCATACATATATATATATAATCAGCAATAAGTTGAAATTCAAGTCAATTTTTTTTTTCATTATTCTCTTAATTCAAATTGAAATTGAATAAACAAAATAGGTAATAGTTATATCTGCTTGGGTCAAGTTGGCACCGGCGGCGGGAAAACGTTTATTCCGAGAAATTAAGCAGCCGCTTTCTTCCACAACTGGAAATTACGCCTTGTGAAAATAAACCCAAACAAAGTTGATTTTTTCCCTCATTTTCCTTTTTACGTTAGAAACAAAAATAGAACAGCACACACAGAAGTGAGAGAAGAGAATATAGTATCGTCACTTTCATAATTTCAACTCCCAAAACTGACAAAATTATTTTTTTCTCTCTTCCAAAAGAACAAAAAGTTGATGCTAGTACCTTAATTAATTAATTGGGTAATGAATTTTCAAAATTTTATGATTGATAACCTCGTTGGAAGTTATATATTTTATTAGTTAAAAGAGGGTTTAATTAATCAAATATTAATTTAGTTTATTAACTTAAATTAATATTATAAAAAATTATTATTTTTTATTTTAAAATAAATATTTTAATTTTTTTAGATGTTCTAATTTAATTTTTTTATTTTATAATTTAAATTACATTTCATCTTAAATTGAAAATAATGCCCTCACTAAAAATGTGTTGGAAAATATAGAAATTAATTAAGAGATATAAAATGTAAGATAATTATAAAGGTAGAGGAAGATTAAAGTAATTAATAAATTAAAATAATATATTTTTTTTAAATGTTTCAATTTAATTATCCTATTTCATAATTTAAACTATATTTCATCTTAAATTGTAAATAATGCCCTCGTTAAAAATGTGTTAGAAAATATAGAAATTAATTAAGAGATATAAAATGTAAGATAATTATAAAAGTGAAGAAAAATTAAAGTAATTAATAAATTAAAATAATAAATGAATTATAAAAATTAAAATAAATTAATTTTTTTTATTAATAATCGTACATTTTATAATTATGATATTTATTTTTAGATGGAGGAAGTATATAATTAAAATTATTAATTTATCGAATATTAGATTTTATTTTAATCAATAAAAGGTCAATTTCCAACATATTGTGAATAGAGATGGTCAAATGTTCCAACCCATTGAGAATTCATTTTGCTCCACTCTGTTCAAAGTAGGAAATTTCCATTTTAACTGGAGAATAGGATAGGAATAGAAAAAATCTAAAATTTTTTAGTGGGTATAAGGTAGGGATGAGAACTATATCCTCCATAACATGTTCTAAACCCGTCCCGCCATATATACATATGTATAAGAAATAATTATTTTTGTATAATATGATTTAACTTGTAAAAAATATAGTTATTAATTATCGACTATTAACTTTAAAAAATATAATTATTAAATATTTTGTAAAGTAATTAAGTAATTAAAAAATTATTCAATAGAAGAAATTTAACAATAATAATAATAATAATAATTTATAGTAAAATAATATAAAGTTTAAATTTTATTATTATATATTAAATAATAGAATTTTTTAAATAATTTAGCAATTGTTACAATTTATCTATTACATATTATGGTCAAGGTTTATTTTTTATTTAAATTTTAATATGTTGATTGATATAGTATAATTTTATAATAAAATTTTTTAATAAATTTATATGAAAATTAAATTTTCTAATTATAATAGAAAATTCTAATACATTTATCATAAAATTATATTTTATTTAATTGAATATTTATTTTTTTTATTGAGAATTTTTTAATTTATTTATTTATTTTTATGTTAAATATAACTCAAAATAACAATAAATGAATAAAATATAAAATGTATAATATTAATTTTTTACATGAAAAAATTATATCTTATGAGACTCCATCGGAACCTCCATATTATGGGAATGGTGATGGGATATTAAAATTTTAATCAATTATAAAATGGGACGAAAATAAGATGAAATTTTAATATATGATGACAAAGATGAGAATACTAAAACCCACCTCATTTTCATTTCTAATTGTAAATGAAATTTTGGTTTAGTAGCACTATTGAATTAAAATTAAGATCACAAGAAATTGCATTATCAATTTTTAAATCTATTTTTTATCTACAATAAATTATAATATTTAATTTAATATATGACATAATTATATTTAAAATTATATTGCCTGTAATATTTCTTAGGAAAAAAAAAATTTCTTCCAGCACAACAAAGATCAATGGCCTATGATCTCTTAAAAGTTAAAAACTTTCGGTGCTCTCTTTGAACTTTCGGCAATGGTGGGTCCAATATTTCCAACGTGATTTTGCCAAATTTTCTATACCCCTAATTGCAATGCTAATTCTATGAAAACAATTAGAAGTTTCCAAATTTATAATTTTCCTGCTATATTATAAAAAATTTTATTTCATTTTTCAAAAAAATAAAATAAAATTTATTTAATTTTGCATGGAAGTTGAACAGTTTCTTCAATTATTAATCTGAAATTTTGAAACAATATCATCTTGGCCTACACACTTGATAAGATAAAAGAGATGATTAGAGTATGATAAGATGTTATTAAAAATATCATAATAAATGTAATATATTGACCAAAAAAGATTAAGGCTTGGGGCGGAATGCTCCCAAAATTTTTAAAAATTAACTCATATATTTTTAATAATATATTATATGGTCCCAAAATCTTGAAATTTTTATTTTATATTTTATATTTTTTAAAATATATACATTTTCAATTTTTTAAAATTTTTTCTATTACATATATATTTCATAAATTTTTTCTTTATAATATAAACTGCTCTAAATTGTTTAAGATTTTATTTATTATCAATATATTATTATATTTATATATAAATAAATATTTTATAATATTATTTAAAATTTTAAAATCTTTTACATTAATTTTACAAACTTGAAATTTTTTGTTCATAACTATTGTTAGCTCTCCAGTTCCACCACTGATTAATGTAGTTTAGCATAAATTTATTTTATATATAAATATTTTAATAAGTTAAAAAAATAACTACTAATCAATCATTCAACATTTGAATAGTTATTTTAGAAATAATTATTTTGAGTTTTCTGTATTTTTTATATTATAAAAAAATTTTATTTTTTTAAAATTATATTTAAAAATTTTAGTGCTTTGGATTTATTAAAATTAGAAATCAATTTTACATTAAATTTATATATTCGTCTTATCTGTAACAAACAAAATAACTCCAACCAATTAAAGTCCAAAATGTCACTCTCTTTTGAAAAGCACTACTTCAAAGTTTATCATACATATATTTCTATTTTTAAATTTTTAAATAAAATATTTAAATAAATAATAATATAAGAGAAAATTTCTCCTCTTCCAAACCAAACATAAGAAGAGAAAAGAAAACAAGAAAAGAAATATACGACTATTTCAAAAAAGAGATGAATAAACAGCTACGCACACAATAAACGAACTTTTAATTCAATAATAAAAATATTATTTTTAAACTGATAAATTTTGAGTTTAAATCATAGTTGAGTTTAAATATATTTATATAAATCTATAAAAATCTATATAGATACTAGATTTTCATATTAAAGCTCACAAAGAAACAATATTATTGATCAATACCAATGCCTTGGTTTTTTCGGAAATTTTATAATCCACCAAAACTTGATAGATCCTCTGTCATCATTTAGTCTATATCTTCATTAATTGTTTTTTTTTTTCTTTTCCTAAAAACATAATTAGCTATAAAGGAACTTTGTTCACCATTAGTGCTTTGAAATTTGACTCGTGCTAGGATTTGAATTCGAGACTTTTAACTAGCTCTAGAGATGCATGTCTCTAGTATCACTAAACCGAATTATGATTGATTTTTCATCATTAGTCATAACTAATAAGGATGCAAATAAGGATTATGTTATATAATTCATATGATTTGATAACTTTGTTGTAATCATTAGATATGCAGGTGGGGACATAGACTTAGGAAAAAGACGTCATTCACATTCAATGACGATTACAAAAAGTTTAGGAAGAAAAATTATGATAATGAAATAAATTTATTTAAAAAAATATAAAAATAATAAAAGCATCAAGTGTACACTTCAATTAAAAATAACCAAAAGTCATCATGATATTATAAAAAAAGAAAAATGAAGGAAATTGGGAAAGAAAATTAAAAGAAAATGAAGGAAAATCGAAAAGAAAACAAAGAAAAAAAAAGAAAATAAAGGAAATTAGAATTAAATAGTATTTTATCAAGGGCTAAAAAGTTAATTTTTTTCAAATAAAATGACTATTTTATTAATTTTATCAAATTTCAAAAACTAAATTATAATTTATTATAAAACATCTCAAACATTAAGAGAGGGCACGTGCCCCCTTACCACCATATCAATTTGCCTATCTAGAAATATATTATATAATTATTAGCTTGTATTATCTTTAGCATGTATACAACTCGTCTGTTATATGCCTAACTCAAATGTTTTATGTAACATGTATAAAAGCCAACTCTAATAATATAATGAATTATCCTTTTCCTCATATGTTTACATGGTATCAGAATTTGAGAAGGCTTATCAGTAGATACTCTTTTTTCTTATTCTCATGGCTACAAATCTAATCTTTGGTTTATAATCCCTACCACCAGTTCAATAAGTTCGGCAAATGTTCTTTTCCATCACCTAATATTGCCCACCAAATCTCTATAAAATTAAACTTCTCTAATTATTTTCTTTAGCAAATACAAATTCTTCCGCTTCTCCATAGATACGGTTTGGTACATTATATAGATGGTTCCAAATTACCACCGCCTAAGACACTTGAAAATAATGCTATAAATCTTACATGTTCTCTATGGTTTCATACAAATCTAGTCGTTTTAGGTTGGATTGCTAGTTCTTTATCTAAAACTATTCTTCCTCAGATTGTTGGAATCAAAACTACATGAGAGGCTTGGTCAAAGCTTGCCAAGATATATGCTTTTGGTTCTCCTTTTCAGATTTGGATGTTGAAGGGATAACATAATCAACTAGTTAAGGGTGCCGCCAAAACTGTTGATGACTATATGCAATGAGCAAATAAAATCACTGATCAATTAGTTGTGTTACAAAAACCTACTTGTGATAAAGATCTTATTGGAGCAACTATGGATGGTCTTAGAAATATTTATCGACCCTTTATCCATGCCATGAAAGTAAAGTTAGACCCCATGAAAGCGAAGTTAGACCCCATAACTTATGATGAACTCAAGTGGATTATTGTTAAGTGAGGAAAAGTAAACAACTAAGGACTTGGTTGCTGTAGTTATACATCCTATTGCACGTTATGTCAATCACAATGTCTCTTCTCAGAATCACTAATTTCAATCACCTTAATGGTCGATCTAATCGTGGAGGTAGAGGTAATGGTAGCTATAATTTTAGTTCTTGGTATTCATCTCAATCTAATGAAATTCAATGTCTACCAAGCCTATGGCCATATTGCAAGACAATGTTCATCTCCTAAGCCTCGGTTCCAACAATATCCTTAATCAAATTTAGCTTTTATTAGTAATAATACTCGCCTATCCTAGACTATTGACTCGAGTGCTATTCATCACTTGAATGCTAATTTGGATAACTTGGATATCAAATTAGATAATGGAGTCAAGAGGTCATTGTTGGCAATGGTAAAATAATTCATATCACTCATATTGGGTCTTCTATTGTTCAATCACATGATAATTTATTTACTCAATATCTTATATGTTATTGATTCATGTCCAAATCTTCTTTTTGTTAGTGATTTTACCAAAGCTAACTCTATGTAAATTGAAATTTTAGAATTACCAACCCGTTGCCTTCCTTGTTTCTCTTTCTACATGGCATGCTTAACTTGATCAAGCCAATATTCATGTTGTAAAGAAAGCCTTAGTTAGCAATTCTATTTCAAAGTATCTTATGTAGCTCATGTAGTATTGGCAAGTCTCTTTGCCTTTTTCCAATTCTAGTTTTGTAGAACAACAATCTCTTAAGTTTATTTATTTTAATTTATGGGGCCCAATACCAATAGTTTTTGTAGATGGTCTTCACATTATTTATTGTTTTATGATCATTATAATAAATATTGCTGGATTTATTTTTCTTCAATGCAAATTTGATGCTTTACAAGTTTTTATCAATTTTCGTTAGCTAATATTTTGAGTATTCTAGAAAGTTCAATCCTTCACTAAATACCTTTCTAACGATGTAATCACCTAATAAATTTCACGTACATCTATGAATAATGTAATATGTAATAGTATTAATTATAGAACAATTATTTACTTCAATTAATTGAAATTTACATTGAATAAATCATTTATTTGTATTTTATATATTTATATGTGTCCTTTATCTTATATAGTAGACGATTTAGTATATAGAGTTTCATTTATATGCAAAAGATTAAATCATTAGTTCTTATAAGATAATAAGTTTAATGTTTACAATTTAGGGTGGAGTTGGATATACCATTGGTATGGTTGTAACTAGGGTTGAGTATGGGATTTGGGGATCCCAAACGGACTCGAATTTTCAAACCAAAAAATAAATGAAAAAGAAAATCTTTGAGACCTGAAAAAATAACCGAACAAAACTAAAATCATATTAATATAACGGGATGGTACCGGAGATACTTTGATATATGTACCGAGAACCGAACTATACTCAAATTGAACCGAATTTTTGAATATTCGAACTGATTAACTAATTTATATATATTTATATATTTATAAATTTATAATATATACATATTTTTGTATTTATACAATTATAAATTTATAATATATGATCTATATACTATTACTTATACATGTATTTTTATTTATATAATTATAAATTTGTAATATTTTATATATATTATAAAATTATAGTCAAATCTCCGAATCCCGAACCGAATTCCCTAATCTTTAAATCGAACTAAACAAAAATATCTAAATATCTGAACCGAACAAAAAAATCTCCGAATTGTAACTGAATACCTAAATACCTGAACCGTACCGTATCGAATTTTTAAGATAATTTGATACAAATATTTTTTTTATTCGGTTGGAGACCGAAAATTTTATTTTTGAATCCTAGAAATTTTGGTTCAGTTTAGGGATTTGAAAATCTTCGAACCTAATCGAACTGTGCACACCCCTAGTTATAACTAGGGGTGACATTGATTCATTTTGGTTGGTTTGAATGGTTATTATCAAATCAAATCAATATTTTTGGTTTAAAAAATTTTCAAATCAAATCAAATCACCATTATAGTCAAATTTTTAGTTTTGATTTGGTTTAATTCGGTTTAAATATCTTTGGTTTATCTGTTTCAAATTAAATTTTTTTTTATAAATCGTTATTATTTTATTATAAATTTAAGAAAAAACAACGATAAAGTATTTGTAATAAAAAAATTTAAAAATAATTTAATATTGTACAACTTAAAACTTGTTTATTTCATTAATTAGCACACCCAAAACTTATATTTTTTTTCTCAAGAATTAGATTTTTTTGTATTTATCTTTAATTAATTTTTACGGATGAATTTTTTTTTAATTCTACGTTAATATTAGATTAAAAAATATAGTTGTATATAAAATAAAATTAAATATATTTAATTATAATAATGGTAAAAATAATATATATATATATATATATATATATATATATATATATAATTTTGTTTTATTTATATTTAATATCGGAAAAAAAATATAAATCATATATTAAGTGAATCTGTCAATTTAATTTGATT
>CANXYC011517502.1:0-19799 GCA_948193065.1 Aleurites moluccanus | reverse complement strand
TATCAAAATTATTACAATGAAGGCTTCTTGGAAGAATGAGTCAAGAAGCTTGATCTTCTCTATTAGCTCCCTCACGAGCTACACTATCACCTGAAATCCACAGAAGAGGAGTGAGCCTTCAACTCAGTAAGATATGAACATGCAATAAGAAGAAATACATATACATATATATATAGTCCAAAAGAAATATTCATTTCAAAAACATGGGTAGAATCAGAATGTGCCTGGGCTTACAAGAAACAGAGTGCTCACAATCAAATAGCACTATCAAATATCATGGTAGAACTACTGAGTGCATCAGTAGCCATGCTACCTATCACAACAGAGCGCATCAGTAGTCCTTGCTACCTTATCGCAA
Organism: Aleurites moluccanus; assembly: GCA_948193065.1. Taxonomy (NCBI): domain Eukaryota; kingdom Viridiplantae; phylum Streptophyta; class Magnoliopsida; order Malpighiales; family Euphorbiaceae; genus Aleurites; species Aleurites moluccanus. The sequence continues at coordinate 19,441 of CANXYC011517502.1, read as the reverse complement.
ATGCATGCTTGGTCAGGCATACACCTAGAGCTCGTGGTCCCCTCTAAGTGGAACACTGGTACAGTAACCCTACCAGCTAGGTTCCCAAAGTGCACGATGGACCAATGAATTTACTCTCATTGGGGCGTTCTATCCATAGGGTCATATAGTTTCAATCTTACAAGAAATATATTGGTCACAAGACCATCAACATATATCACAATTTCAATCAATTATTAACAAGTAAGAAGCAAGTCGAAATCATGTGAACTTGATCCAAGAAAATTGACCAAGTCACTTACAATATATATATACATATACATGGTAATTTCATGAACAAGTAAGAAATCTCGGTTTTTAGGATATCATAAATTTTCAAGTAATAGCTCAATGATATAATATCAATATGCAAGAATCATATGGTTTAGCATTATGAATATTAGGTCATATCATCTCAAAGAAATATTAAACAAATGTAATGTTCATACTTACCTCTTATACAATTTTATCTTTGAATTCCTTTCAGCAATATGGCTGACACAATTCTCCTCAACTGTCCTTGATTTTCCTCTCCTAAGAAATTTTTCCAAATATACAAAATTAGGATTTTCTTAAATCAATACTGTTCAACATGATTTCTTAATAATTAAACATCTTAGAGTTTCTATTCTTAATTCACAGCATCAATTTAATTCATCTCTTAAAGAAAAATATGCATTTAATTCGAATTTACTATTCATATTACTATTCATGACAGTCTATTAATTCTGATTCCTCCAACATTAATTACAATGTATAGCCTTAAAATGCTTGCAATAAATTTCTTACACCCATAATTAATTATTCTAACTGCCAGACTTAATTAATCTAAAAGAATATGAAATTTGAAGAAATTTACCTTATTTCTCCAACACTGAATTTCCTGAAATATTCTGCTTGAATCTGACAATTTATGTCTTATAATATGCTAATCTAGAAATCTAATACATTAATTTTGAATATTAATGCCTTAGACAAGAAATGGAACAATTCTGAGAAAGATGGAAGAAGGACGAAGAAAGAAGAAAGAAAATCGTGAAGAAAATCTCTACTGGCCACTGGGTTAAATAGGTCACTACCCAAAATCCCGCTCGCCTCGCCAACTTGCCTAGCAATGCTAACTCGCATAAGCCAGCTTGCCATTCCCAGCTCGCACTTTCCAGTTCGCCAAACTGATCCGGCAATGCCACTTCGCAAAAGCCACTTCGCGAATCCCACTTCGCATAACCAGCTCGCAATTGCCACCTCACATATGCTGCCTTGCCAAACTCTCCTCACGAACTCTTTCTTGCATATGCCGCCTCGGCAATGCCTCTTCACCAACTCGCTTTGCCTATCTCCTTTTTCGCCAAACTCTGCTCGCGAACTACCACTTCGCACATTCCCTCTTCGCATAATACCTCTTTGCATAATGCCTCTTGACATAATGCCTCTTCAGAAATCTCACTTCACCACTTCGCTAGCTCGCATTGCCGGCTCGCAGAATGCCACCTCGTATTTTGCCGGCTCACCATAACCAGATCCTGCTGAGCTAAAACTCTTCCTTGGCAACTTATACTTGACCAGCTTGCAAATGAGCTACAAACATCCAAACTTCCTAATTCTTTTTGCCACTTAAAATAGACATATAGGGGCTCAACATATTCAAAATTCAAATCATAAAGGCAACTAAACTGACCATGGTAACTCTCTAAAATCACCCAGACTTACTGTCCCAAAATCTATCCGAACAGACCTAAGAAAATCCACTTTCTACTGAGTTATACTTATAACATTTCTCATGTTTATATCTTTGACTCAAACTGTCTCAGTCATTCCCAGAAATTTCAAATAGACACAGACTTTCTGCAGAAATACTAAACCAGACAAGTCCTGCTCAAGGAGACATAACTCCTTACACATATAGAATTTTACCAAACCATTTTATAGAATTGAGGATGAAACAAAAATCCACAACTTTTATGTTTTACACTTTACCAAATTATTTCTTTAAGATCATGCAATCAACCTCACAAATTCCTGCAACCAGAAATTTACTGCATCTACTCAAAACATTCATATCTTAAATTAATTAATTCTTCAAGTATACAATAAATAAAATACCACAAAAATGGCACATATTACAACTATACCTTATCATCCAGATTTTCTCTATGAATATTGGACTAATGAATTAACTCTCATTGGGAAAAGCGTTTTATAATGTATGTTCCATGATATACATATCAAGTATTGGTTCAATAATAATTAAAAGTGATCAAGAGATCATAACATATAAATAACATATCATATTATGTATAACAAAGGCTTATTAATGAACTTGATCCAAGGAAAATAACCAAGTCATTATCAACATTCAGAGATTCTATTTAAGGAGGGTTTCAATAAATTGAACTCATAAATAACATATACATACATATGAATATAATATACTTTAGCAAAAATTCTCATATGGAGAATTATACATATGGAACAATATCCACACTTACCTCTTAGCACTAAAAAGCTTTATAGTCAAGCTCAACTCTTGCTCAAATCCAAAAGATCCTTAATTCCTTGAGTTCTCTTTTCCTAAATAAAAATCTCCAAAATTTCAAAATTTAGTGTTTTCTCAAAACAATCACATAAAATAGTCCTCCATAAATTCTAAGCTCCTTAGAGTCTCTATAAACAAATTCGAGCATTAATTTGACCATTAATAGAGGATGAATAATAGTTATAGATAAAATTTACTATTCACATCACTATTCATCTAAAAATCATAAATCTTTATACTACTAAATCTAACCATAATTATTAGCCATTAATGCTCACAAAAGATCACCCACAACTTAAAAATAACTATTCTAGCTAACAAAGAACTTAATTCAAGCTAGAGAGAAGATTTGAGAAAATTACCTTATTTTCTCCTCTAAAGAAATTTTGAAGAATTTGACTTGAATTGATACTCTTATAGTCTTTAATTTGTGTTTTCTAGCATTAATAAGGTTAATTGGAGTATTAAAACCTTATAAAAGAAGAAAAATGACTTATGGTTGAGAGAAATAGGAAATGGAAAAGAAGAGAGAAGAAGAAAGAAAGAAGAGAAAAAGGAAGAAAGAAAGCTACTGCCAAAAATAAACCATAAGTTTACTGTTCATGCTATTGTTCACGATTACTGTTCACATATACTGTTCATGGTACTGTTCATAGTACTGTTTATGGTTACTGTTCAAGTGCACTATTCACGATTGTTGTTCACGTGTATTATTCAGGACAGAAGCTAAAAAATTCACTTCAGTGGTACATGCTAAACCAGCTCTATCTTGAGCTACAAAAGTCTAAATGCCTCAATTTTTTCTTCCACTTAAACTAGACACATGAGGCTACAACATATCCCAAATTCTTTTTTTAAAACCTTGAACATAGATTCATAAAATTCTGCACAAACATAAACTCTGAAATTCAAATCAAAACAAATAAATCTCACTTCCAAAACAAACATTCCATAAAAAATCTTATATACATCAATACAAGAATTTCAGAATATATACAAGCAAAAGAGATCTCAGGTGTTACAGATACATTGATTCATTGATATCGTATAACCTTGAAACTTGTGTTCAATATTCCCCAATTTGATTATTCATATCGAACGAATTACCTATTATATTGATATGTTTATTGTACCTAACTTCGATGGCTAATTTACATTATTGTATTCCTTTGTGATAACCAATTTTATTGCTACATTGTTATTCTTAAACCTTCCTTGTGAGAATCAAACCTCACAAGTAAGGTTATATATATATATGTTATTCACTGAGTTTTGCCTCACCTCTTTTAGTGGTTGTTTTTATTTTCAGGAGATCGATAGATAAACGCGGTTCCAGTTATAGTCTTCCTCTGTTGTGAACCACATTTATTTATGTATAGTATTAGCTTTAGGTATTGAACTCAGTAGAAGCTCTATGGTTTTTATTTATAGAATCTGAGTTGTATATATATAATAGAAAGTAATAGCTATATAATTAATTCCAGTATACTAAAATGTAAAAACTTAATTGAATTTATCTATATGAAAATGTGGGTATTGTATTGATAATTATTGAAGTACTTTGTATATTGAATTATTAAAATAGAGTAGAGGATATAAGGAGAACCTTTGGGAGTATTGTTTTCTGCAAATTTGATATATATTGAAGGGAGGGACAAGTAGGTCCCGGGAATAAAGTAGAAAATACAAAGGAAACCTTACCGTTTTTCCGTAAAATTTGTATATAAGGGTTCTACAGGTTTAGGTGCCTTACACTTTTTTATACCCTAGGACCTTCATATCTCCTGAAGTTGGGGATGAGACAAATTTCCATTGTTGGCCGAATGCATCAGTTGTATTATCCATGATTATTTTTATGTCTTCTAAAATTTCAAATGATGCCTTTTAATTGAATTTGCATGATTGGCCAAATACTTTACTGATTGAAAACCTTGAAAGTGCTTAAGTTATTCTTTGACACCTAAAGATTAAGCACTATATATGGCATTAATGAAATGACAGAAGTTTTAATGACATTGTGCATAGTGGTTTAATGATCCTAACTAGGAGGGGTTTAAGGTCCTAGTCATGCAGTCTAATCAACCGTATGAGTAAATAGCATGCTACTAGATTGTAGCCTCTGTTTAAGTGATCAATAATGATTCTGTCATTTTTATGATAATATAATACAATATGTATCTTTAATGTCAATGTGAAGATATTGATAATCGAACCTACATCTTGAATGACCTCTTTTTTTATGAATCTTTAATTAACTAATGACCCTTATTGTTATTGTATATTTTATATATATTCATGCTATCCTTATCTTCCTTGTGAGTAATTCCCTCACCTAATCTCACGAGTAAGATAATATGTGTATTACTCACTGAGATTAAATTTTCACCCTCTTGTGGTTCAATATTTTCAAGTTTGTAGTAGATAGTGATGGTTCCAGCTCATCTCATCTATCCGAGCTTGTAACCAACAGTATCTATGTAACTGCCTCTTCTGTAAAGAATTTATATTTTGTTACTCTAGAGTTGCTCCATGATTTTGTCATTAGTATAGAGCATGTATAAATACTATGTTAATGACTTAGTTAATGCTGGTTAAAAATATTTAGACCTTAATTAAATTACTACATATATATAATGGATTGTTAAGTGATGTATGAAAATGTGATATGAAAAATGGAAGTTAAGGGTATAAAGTGGGATTTTAGAAGTGCTGGTTTCCTTGCAGGTTGTGTTTATTGCTAAATTGAATAAGTCATAACTTAGAATTATTATAGTTATAAAGAAAACTCTGTCTAAATTTTTGTAAAAAAAAGAATAGCGTATATAATTTATAAGCCAAAAATTTGGAAGTTATGATAGTTTTTACGAGAACTAGTAGCCTTAAGCCAACCATTTCCCTAGGATCGTAATATCCTGAAGTAGGAATGTGACATTATTGATAGTTAATTGTCAATATCAGATAAATTTGTAAAAAAATTATAACAATTGAAAACGATTTTTAAAGCAGATTTTGCATTAAAGTCAATCAGAACAGTCATAATTAATTATCAATACTTGAAGGTTATAAATGGATGATCATTTGAAGTTAGAATAACTTTGGCTAAACTCTACAAAGGCTATTCCATTGATTTAGCTATATTACTCTATTTTATTGAGAATTCTTAAACATTTTGTGTTTAAACTTTTATTCTTTGTGTTCAAACTAGTTTTTGTTAGTATAAGCTATTTGTACTTAAATCTAACTCCTTCAAATAGCTTTGTTAAGTTTTAGAGAGATTTGTAAAACTCTTTTCTTTGTTTTGAGAGAAACTTGGGTGGTATCCTATTGTAAAGTGCAATGTTCTCAGACCAGGATCAGTCAAAGAGCCAATGAAGGCAGAGAGTCAGAAGTTCAACCGAAATTGAACTGATTGAATCAAAATGGAACCACAAGTAATTAAATTTAATATTATATAATAGAAAAATATAATTAAATTAATTTGCTATGTTAATTAATTTGATCTTAATTATTTCATTTATTTTTAAATTCAATTTAATTTTCATAAATAAAAAAGTAAATAGTAAAATAAAATAAAATTATATATAGTTTTTCTTAATCTAATTTTTTTATCATTATTTCTATTCACTTTTATTTTTAAAATTTTTTACTATTTTAGTATTTTAATTTATTTAATTTTATATAAATTTATAATTATTTAAGTTAATTTAATATTAGTTTGAATGATGATTATTTTTATTTAATTTTTAGACAATAATATGTTTTATGATATATTCCATTTATATGAATAATAATAATAATAAGCAAAAAAATCAAGAGTGCATTCGCTGAATGTCCCTTAAATACCAAAATGACATCGTTTTGATCGAGAAATTTTAAAAAATAAAAAAATCTCATCCCACGACTCAAAAGACTGGGTAATTGAGGTGGATCAAACTGACCAACCAACTGATTCCTGATTTTTCAGTTGAATCGGCCGATCCTATCCAATTTTCAAAATACTAGTAAAAGGGTGAAATCACGGAGAAATTAGTTGTTGGGTTGTGAACCTTTGATTAGTGCTCTATCTCTTCAAAAGTTTTTCTTGTCTATTATGTTATTAATATTACACATAGGTAAAAAATTGCATTATAAATTATTGATTTCCTATTCATCCTCTTATAGTAGTATTGTCATAGTGAGATTACAATTGATATCAGAGCTTGTTCTCTAGTTTATTCAAAATATCATGATTTTTAGAACTTATGATATATTTTTTTGGCAGGCACCTCTATATCTACTTCCATTTTTTATGAAATACAATATTTTATAAGACCACAGCTATTCAGTGGAGTCAATTACAACCAATGGAAATTTAAAATGAAAATTCATATTTACACCAAAGGATGTGAGCTTTGGGAAGTGATAGAGAAAGGATTACATGTTCTTATGGTGCAGAACTCTACAACTCCAAAAGAATATTCAATATATACAGCTAAAGGCAAAAGAAAAATAGCCAATAACTTTAAGGCTATGGACCTATTATTTTACTCTCTTGACACTACCGAATTCAACCAAGTCTCCGCTTATGATTCGGCTAAGGAAATATTGGGATATGATTAAAGTTATTCATGAAGGCACCAATCAAATCAAAGATACCAAAATCAATATACTTACTTCAAGTTCTAAGAATTTCACTTGAAACTATTAGTGAAATGTACAAATGATTCACTACAATAGTGAATGACTTGAAGGGTCTTGACAAATTATTCACTAAAAAACAGCTTATCACTAAGCTTTTAAGATTCTTACGAGCAAAATTTGATGCAAAAGTGCATGCTATTGAATAATCAAAGAACTTGAGTTTCTTGACTCTTAAAGAATTGATTGAAAATCTCATGACTTTTGAGTTGAAACTTAATAAGAAGGAAGCTACAAGAGAAAAAGAAGAAGAGAAGCCTATCCATAAAGAAAAGTGGATTGTTTTGAGAGCAATCATTGAAAAAAATAAAGATTCCTATAGTGAAGAGGAAAATGATGATGAAATTACCTTACTCACATAAAGATTTGGCAAATTTTTATCAGAAGATAAATTTATGAAAAGAAGCTTCAAGGAAAAGAAGAAGCAATTGAATGTCAAAAAGGCTAAAATTATATACTTTGAATGCAAAAAGCATAGTCATATAAAATTGAATTGCCCCTAATGCATAAAAAGAAGAAGAAAAAGGAAGAGAAGAGATTTAGGAAGAGGAACAAAACCTATGCAGCTTGGAGTGGGAGTAACACTTCAAATAATGAAGATTCTTGAGATGAAAAAGAGGAAGAGAATGTTAACCTATGCTTCACGGCTCTAGAAAATGAAGCATGTAATGATGAAGATCTTCATGAGGTAAATTTTGAATCATATACTCTTCATGAATTAAAACTTGCTTTTAATGATCAAATAAACCAAACTGATTAAATCGAATTAAATCAATCCAAAACTTATGGTTTCACGGCTGTTTGGTTTGATTTCAATTTGAAAAATAAAGTAAATTGAATGTTTAGTTTGTAATGTGAGCCTTTTTTATATTTTGTATACACCCACATATTTTTTATCCTAACATTAATTTAGAAATTAAAAAATGATCATTTATGAAATTAACTAAAGATAAATAAAAATAATAATATAATTTTTAAGAAAAAAATATAAATTTTGAATATGTTAATTAACGAAATAGATAAGTTATATAGAATTATTTTCGGATTTTTTTATCATTGACACTTTATTAGTGTTTTTTCTTTAAATTTATAATAAAATAATAATGTTTATAAAAAAAATATTTAGTTTAAAACTGATAAATCGAAAATGACCAAACTGAATCAAATTACACCAAACCGACAATTTAATTATAATAATAATTCAATTTCATTTAATTTAAAAATTCTTCAAATAAAAAAAATTAATTTAATTTAATAAAATTTTTCAAACTAATTAAGTCAACCCTTACTCTTAATAATAATTATTGACCATGTAGTATCTAGTCATCTTATCAAAATTGTAGATGAGCTGTGTACCACTCAGACACACTTCTCTTTGATTCTTTTGCTTGCCTTTGTTGTCTTGCTAGTTGGGAAATTCTGTGCCTTTGAATTTTCGCTTGTAACCAAAAATTTTGTCTTTAGAGGAAACCTAATAATTAAAATGTAAAACTCCTTGTTTCGTTTTATTTTTTTTTTTCAATCTTTTTCTTTCAGGACTTAAATCTACTGTCAACTCTTCTCTCTTTTTTTTTTTAATGAATAATAATATTTAAATTTATTTTTGAGTGAATTTAATTTACTTTTATTTTTTTTTCTTTTTTGGATTTGTTCTATTTCTTGATTTGTTTATCATTTATTTTATCAATTATAACAACAGATAGAATTACAAATGAATTGAAAATTAATAATATATAAATTGAAAATGAATTCATATTTAATATGTAGGGATGGAACATGAAAAATTCAAAAATGTAGAATTATAACTCAAACCCATATAATTATTGGCGAAGATAAAAAAAAATTAAGTTGCATAAAAATCGACATTTAAGGTATTTTGAGCTCACTCACAAGAAATATGAGAAAATCATAGTTGAAATATGCGTCGAGGGGTCAATTGAACCGCCACATGCTGCTAATGGTGGGGTTAGGAAGCTACAACTAAAATTATCTCAGTTCTAGGAGTTTAGAAATGCACTTCACTCTCCTTCACTAACTACCCATTCGCAAGAAACAAACAAAAAAAAAAAAAGTTTTGGCCAACCATTTTTCTATCTCACTCTCTAGTGATGGCTTGATAGATATCAAAGTGAAACTCTTAGCGTGTTGAGTGGCAAATGGTCGCAAAAAAAGCTAGAAACTACTTACCAAGATGACGGAGATAAAAAAAAAATTATCCCTTTAAAATCATAGTCGCGCTGTCTATTCTAGTCATCATTCGGTTCGCTCGACTTGCAAGAGGAAGAGGAGGATGGTGGTGGTGGTGCTTCCTTTTGTCAAGTGTCACTTGATTGGCCCGTCCGAGCTCTCTTTTTCTGTCTCCCCTCTTCCCATTTTTTGTCTCTCTCTCTCTCTTATTCTTCATTCTTAGCACGCCTAAAATTAAATATCCTTTTTCTATATTTTTTATTTTTTATTTTCATTTTAAAATTTTTCATAAATCATAATTTTCTTTGAACAAGACATGCATTGTTTGAATTTGCAGAAAAAAATAAGTTTGAAACTCATTAAAATCATTCCTAAAAAAAATTTAATGACAAAATAAACACCAAAAAAAAAAAAAAATACCAAACTAAAATGCATCCAAATTAAAAAAAAAAAAAAATCTCCAAGGTATCACATATTCTTAATAAAATAAATCAATAACATTAGGGTTAGAAAATTAGTAAGAGAAAAACAAATTTATTAAAAAAATAGAAGAAAAATCCTGTCCATCACTTATCCCAAAAAGTTATAGAAGATCTTTTAAATCTAAGAGATGTTTTCTTTTTTCTTTTTATTGTAGATACAATGTATTTATTACTGAATGAAAATTATCTCCTCCCTTAAAACTTTAATAATAACCCATGCATTCACTATTATTTTCCAAGTTCATAGATTGTACATCATTTATCTCAAAAAGTTATAGGTACAAAATGATTGCTTACTATTAAGATTATCCAATATATATATATATATAATCTAATTATATTAATTTAATTTAAATTTTTATAGTTAAAATGGTTCAATAAAAAATATTATTAAATAATTCACTTTCTCTAAATTACTCCTTATTATCAAATAAGAACAAATAAAAATACCAAATTAACTATCCAGATTGAAACTAAATGATCAGTGAGTTGATATTTCACCAAATTAATTATCCAAATTGAAACCAAATTACTAGTAGATTGATAACTCATCAAACTACCAAAATCAATTTAAATTATCAAGTGACAACTAGATCAAATCAGTTACCATTTGAAGAAGAAATATTAAAATTATCTCACATTGATAAATTATAAAAATAAATTACAATATATATATAAATAGAGAATCTAATCACATTGACTTAATTCAAATTTTTATAATTAAAATTATCTAACAAAAAATATTATTAAATAATTTATATTTTCTCTAAATTACCTTATTATTGCTCTCTTATTACCAAATATAAAAATGCGAAGTATAAATTTCTACACTTACCAAATTTCTGCACAAAAATTTATTCAAGAGTCAGGAGAACATGATATTGCAAATCACACAAGATATATACCTCACACCTCAAAATATTGAAGGTAGACTCCCAAATAGTTTCTATTGGGACTCTTATCCACTTAATAGAAATAATAAAATTACGTGTATCTTGAGGCTCAATGCTGGACAAGACAAGTGCCTCTCTTCCGAGAAAATGTAAGGCAAGTGTCTGCCACCATCCATTGATTCCTCTAAATGCTTTTATGATTCGTTTCCCACTTAACTGACGCAATTCTCTGATGCTAAATGGAAGTGTGTGTATATATATATTATTATAGTAACTGATCAAACCGACTAATTTGCCTAAATCAAATAAAAATCATAATTTATAAATATATAAAATTGATCAACCAAATCAAATTTATGATTTGCATTATGATTTAATAAAGTTTCAAATTATTATAATCTGAATCAACTCAAAGTATTAAATATACATAAATTTATATAATAAATTATCAAAACTATAATAATATAAAAAAGGATTATTAATTAAATAATACATCAAAATATTTAATATATTTTAAAAAATAATTTAATAATATCTCATATTTATTAAAAATATATATAATTTTTTTTTTATAAATTTTATAAGTTAAAATAAGTATTTAATAAAAATTAATTCAAATTCAAATTTAATATAAAATTTAATTAAATTAAATTTATTAAAGCAAAATTATAAATTTAATTTGACATATTACTTACAAACAGTCTAAACAATACATAAACACCCTTAATAATACCAATATATGTTCAGTCTAACATATTTCTCGCAAATCGCTAGTATCAATCCATGGACACCCCTAATAATACCCATAAGATTTGTCATAATAAGCATTATACTGGTTAGGTTTTATTTGGTTACTTAGAATAAAAAAATAAAAAATAAAAAATAAAAAAAAGAATGGGAATAGGGGTGTACATGGGTTAGTCTTAATTTATGAGAAATATATCATATCAAATCAATATTTTCGATTTTATAAATCTTCAAAATCAAAATAAAAATAAAATAATATAAAATTAATAATTTTTGATTGACTTATTTGTTAAAAATTACATCAAATTTAATTCAGATCAAATTAAATTTTAAATCAATTTTAAATTTGAATTGATTTTCATCAAACACTCATTTTAACTCTAAAAATAGTAAAAAAAAAATATTTATAACCATTAAAAATTGTAGAAAATAAATTAAAAAATATAAAGAGATTAACATTATCCTATCAAAATTAAAGTTATAATAATTAAAATTAAAATTAAAATTATAAAATATTTTAATAAATATAAGTTATTATTAAATGAAATTACTTTGAAATTCTCTCTTAAAATATTATTAAATATTTTGATAAATTATTTAATTAATAATCTCTTTTTAATATATATATATATATATATATAACCTAAAATTTGGTTTGCTTATTTTTTTGAACCAAGATCAACTCTATATATGTTTCTAAACTATGATTCGGATGGATTGGACGGATTAAAGGTTCTTTTACACAGCTCTAATTGCGGTTGTCCGAGTTGTTTTCTAGTAATACCCGACGAGTGAGGCAGAGTGACTAATTTTTCTAGGCTCCACGCGACTAGACGAGTAAGTTGACACCTCTTTTGTCATTAACTATCACCGACAATAATTTTTCTGTGATTTTCCTGCGTCGAACCGGTGAGTGTCATTCGTTAGTTTCAAAATTGAATTCAGACGCATATTTTAATATCAAAATTTACCTTATGTTATGTGAATAATATTTAGATGGTTAATTATAATTACTGAGCCATTATTTGGACGTTAATTATAATTATTGAGCCATTTGGAATGAAAAATTATGACAATTAATATATAATTTAAATATATTTTGTGAATTACAAATTCAATGTTTGAGGAGGATGTGATGATATTTATCACATACCCCATTTTAAAAATGTGACAATCCTATGATACATAAAAACTTAAGGCTACTTAAACTCGTAGAATTCCTATCTTGATAATTTATTAAAAAAATTCGTCATAATTTCCTTTGTAATTTCAGGTTAATTCCTAAGACACAATTATCATTATAATTGTTGTCACAATCTGCAGAAAAAAATAGCACTCCCAATATTCTCTTTTATAATATCAACTTCAAATAAGCATACATAACACTTCAATATATCAATAATAATAATATAAAATATACGAATATATCTATCTATTTAGTTAATATTCCACAAATTACATAACTAAAAAATAGCATTCTAATTCTTCCGATGACAATGGAGCTCTATAGACATAAAAGAACTTCAAAGAGAGACCATTACATAGATATAACAGGTTCCAGTCTGGAGGAAGGAAAAATGAAAACACCTTTATTTAAACTATTCTTGAAAAATATTAAGCACAAATATGATGAGATAAAATATCCCGGTGAGCAATATATATATCACTTCACTTATGAAATTAAAAACAAAAGGATAGCTCACAAGAGAAGTGATAGTAATGTATCAAATAATAATAAAGAATAAGATAACAAGAAGAGAATAAATAATAGCCATTAGAAATGTGGTCAACAATTTGTATAATATCAATTAATTCAATAAACAATCAATAAGCAGTTGAGGCCGGGTAATCAAAATATCAATGGCGAAATATTCAATTACTCAATTATATACAAATGAACAATGAATGGATTCACAATAATGACATAAATGCAAAATCTATTATATAATATCAGAAACTACAGTCTGATAGCATGCTTCATATGTTGCTCATACAGTTGATCAGACTGTATGGATAGAACCATAACTCCCTCCTAGCTAGGGTCCACTATAAAAGTCTTATTATGCACAATGTTTGATGAAATTGTTATCCTACTCCATCAGGTGAGTAGGCCTGTCATTACCATTATCAATTTGGTTCATATCACGTCCCACTTTTGGAACGCGACGGTCCTGGGGCACGGGTAGACCTAAGGTCACCGAAAATCCGTAGAACCCATTAACAATCCAATTATTAACCAATCATACTTGACCCATTTATTAATATTCAGATTCCATTTATTACTTATTAATTTTGTAGAAATTTTGTCAAAGTTTTTTTTTGTAATTTTAATGTTATTCTCGACCCAAAACCGAGTCTTTCAAAAATTACACAGCCTGCACATAAAATATTTTACACTTTTAATAATTTGTCATCCTTATACCCTCAACTTCATAGTTCAACAAACATATATAGTACTTCTAAATCTCTTTCATAACATGTAAATTTCATTTTAGCATTCTCAGTATCACTATCTTTATCACTTCACTATCATTATTATTATCACTCATTAAGCATTACACATTACAGTAATTCATTACTAAACTTTAATTGCAAATCACATTACATTTTAACGTCACTTAAATGTCAATTACTTCACTGTTCATATATCAATATAGTATTTAATCATCTAATTATACACAGTACCATGGAGTTCTAAGAATTGACACTTATGACCTTTAGTGAATAAAATTCTACCTCAATGTACTTAATGTCCCAAGTCGGAAAAGAAATTGACTTGGAATCAACCTTCACTATCTCATTCTTATAAAAATTATAAACCACAATAGGGTGAGTATAAAAATACTCAGTGAGCATGTATACATCATTAAACAGGCGATATAAACATATGATAATAAAGGTTATCAATGGAAGTCAAGTATCAATAAATACAATGAATGGATATTAGCATTTCAAATTTGCTTGTCAAAGATTATTTAATTTGCACACCAAATATCTTTGGAAGTTTGAAACAGGTAACAATTAAGTTGATGATAAACAATAATCGATGAAAGAATGGCCATCAATGGTAAGCAATAAGATATAAGCTTGGAATTAATGAATAGGTAAACAATACTTGTATCATGTAGATAAGACAGATAAAGGGCCATGAACACATATAATCTCATATCATGTACATAAGGCTGATCAAGCCCTATAGCTAGGACAATTAACCCTTACCAGCTAGGGTTCCATGTAAATCAATGTGCACATTGTCGACAGTATGTAATCAATACCTCATCGGAGAGGCAGCTCTGTCAAATCTCATGTAAATAGGCCAATGAAAATCAATAACAATATCTAGTATACATTAGGAACATTACAGTATAATGACTTTCGATCGATATACATGGGCTTACTTGTCAATCAATGACAATGCATTTCATTAATCATGTATCAGTTTCTTTACTTAATACAACGGTAGCTATCAATAAAAAACATCATGGAATATGGCTAAACATTTGGTGCGTATACTTTTTGAAATATTTAGGTACATGATCAATCAAGAACAATAGGCATTTTAATATTAATAACAATCAATGAATATTGATGATTTCAATCTTTGAGAATGATTAAAGAATGTTCAACGATAGCAAAGTGACATTTTAATCAAGAAAGAAACATGTTCATTGGGTCAACAAATCAAGGCATGAATATGATGTATACATTACTCACCTTAACTTATGACTTGAACATTTTCCTTTTACTTTATCCTTGATTTTTTGCCTTATCTTTTATGGTACCCATCATGTCTCTTATTCATTCTTGACATTACATATCCAATTAATTTTCATTTAGATACTATTTAACATAGAATTACATTACTTATACCTATATCAAAGAAAATTTCTCAAATTTCCAAGTTTTAGTTTTTGTCTATAAAGAACATTTACTGGCAGCATGTATTCCATTACCCATATCTGTATCTACACTTATATAATTTCTTAAATTCTTATTCCTACTTAAACTAGACATATTGAGCTTTAACATATCCAAAATTCACATTAATCCAACTGATACACAATTTATGGTGTCAATTTAAACTTAAACTTATAACCAGTCCTACTACCCTGCATTCTGCCTGCAATCTTATTTTGACAGTCTATACTGTTTTATCTGACAACACAATCTATACTTATCCAATTAAGCAATTCTTTTTCCTATTGAAAATAGACATATAATATTATAACATATCCAAATTTTAGAATATTTGGATCACTTCACAATTATTAGTGAATTTCCAAAATTAAACTACTGTCCTAAAATCTCTATCCAAATAGACTCTGTTTCCATGCGTATAATTAATTCCATGTTCATCCAATTATAAAAAAAATTTTACATTAATTTAGATAACATATAAATAAATATTTTTCATATTTAACATTTTCTCTAATTCAGAACTTAAAGTTCTCATATTCATAGAACTCAGTAGCCTATGTTTTATTTATCAGTCAATCTAGGCAGATTACATTCATAACCTAATATCTTATAAACCACAAATCTAATTGAAAAAAAAAAATTACAGGATTATAGAAAGATATAAATGAACACTTTTTATGTTGAACACTTCTTTAATTCTGTCTCTATCATTATATACAATAAAAATATAGTAACATTTTTTTCATAACCCTAATTCCATACCAGACACAGTTTTTACTTAATAATTATTCCCTCACTTTGAATTTTACAAATTCCTTTTATACAAATCTAATTAAATATTTATCTATAACTTTCATGTTTTGGCCATCCTTAAATTCAGTCATTAAAATTTTGGAATATTAGCCACAAATTACTGCCTCAAATCATATTTCAGAAACTATATAAACCCTAACTCATTCTTTATATTTTTAGCTTAATTACCTCAATTATTTGCCAAATAAAATATTAGAACTCTTAAATTAAACTAAAAAAAATGAAGTTTTAGGAAATTTACCATTAACTTGAACTATTAAATTCCTTCTCCTTTTTGTTCCACCAATAACTTCACATAATCTCCATTAACTTCCTTTCTTCACTTTTCTTTGTCTCATCAATTTTCCTATCTATTTTTTGTTAGTTGATTTCTTTGGAATAGTTGGAACCATTTAGTAATCTCCTCTCAATATGGTTTGGCCATGCTCTCCATATGGTAGCCAACATATCCCTTTTATACACCAAAGTCAAAGAAATAGGAATTGTGTATAAAATTCTAGACAATTGGTGATTTCTCCTTATAAATTGACATGTGTTAAAGTCTATCATTATAATTATTAGTATAAACAATTGAACTTGCCACCACCTTATATCCATGGCCGGCCCACAAAATAATGAAGAAACAAAATTTACTTTGTCCCTTTTTACTTAAAGAAATAAAAGAAATATTAAAAGATAAGTATGAAAATTCTTGTTCCAATTAAATTTTGACAATTGTAAAGGTAATCCTTATTTTAATTTAACTTAAATTAAAACAACCAAAATTCTATATTTATAACATACAGGGTCGGCCCACTCTTTCATTTCTTTTGATTATTTTTATTTGTGGATCCCACATCTTTGCTTAATTGTACTTTGACTCAAAAAAAATTTTATTTGCATTTTGACCCCTAAAACTTTACATAATTTATTTTGTCTATTCTGTTTAGATTCAACCTCAAGTGTGGAGAGTTAAATACCTTATTTTGGGCTGTTATATCATTTAAAAATAGTTCTAGATCAATTCTGGATCTCAAACAGTGGATTTCTAAAATTGCCTCCAAAGTTATCATAAATTATAATTTTGCCATTACTCTTATTTTCAGTATTCCAAAATATTTTTCAACTCTTTCTTTTCACCATAATTTCACATAAAATTAACTAACTTAATCCCCCCAGGTCTGGGTCATAAATTCTTAAATTAGCCAGACTGTTATTTTCCCGACAGTATAATTAACACCGATATTTTCTGGGACAGTGTCTCAAAAGTGGCTCGATTCAGGCTAAAAAAATTCTTGAGTATTACACTCTACCATTTCCTTTATATTTCAATAATCAATTGAGAATATTCATATTTCAATTAATACTTCATCAATTACTGTAATTCAATATATCCATATATTATCTACTGTTTTGTTTGCTAAGGTATTATAGTTCAATTCAAGGTTCATATTTATAATGGATAGAAAATTCAAGAACTATTTTTATATGTTTAAGAAGGAATAAATATTCATCACACGGTAAAGGTTTGAATCAATCAATAGAACAATAAATTTAACAAATAAACAAGGAAATAAACATCAATGATTATTCAAGGAAATATTCGGCCAAAAATATGGTTTTTCATTTTCAATGGCTATAATTTTGGATATTATGAAATTTAGGATGCTTAAGATATCAAAATATAGGATAAATGGTATTCATACCAAAATTCAAATGTAAAGTTAAAGGAAATGGAAGATTCATATTAGGCCAATTAAAGAACATTTTAACAAATTAGGGTTTTCAATCAATAAAACTTGTCAATGGTTTTTAATGAGCATAACAATATATTAGATAGATAAATAATAGCTAAAACAATTCAATAAGGGTTTGGATGGGGTTCGGCCAATATGAGCAACAAATATGAAAAATTCAAAAATTTTAATTGGTTACAAATGCAAGTAAAATAATATATATATTACTCACCTTAGTCACCAATTTAACAAAATCCTTCAAAACTTCATTCAACATAAATAAAAAAGATGATCACAGTCACCATCATCCTTATCCTTATCCTTAGAAGCTACAATACAAATAAAATATAACTTAGAACTTAAATAACTTGAATCAACGATATAACTTCTCAACTTTGAAAACCTTAACCTAACCCTGACAACCCTTACTGAATTATATGTTTATTTAGCTACAATTATCTAATCTTTTCAATTCTTTTTCCTACTAAAATTAGACATATGATAATATAACATATCAAAAAGTTAGATCAATCGCAAAATTACACAATTTATGGTAAATTTTCAAATTCAACCTTGCTATTGTTAGGTTGATATTTTATCTATTTAATTAGGGACACTATTAAATAATTTATACTTATTTTAAATCCTTTTTAACTCATTATAGCCAGTTAATGTAAGTTTTAGTTGAATTTAATTACTAGGTAAGCGGATTTTAGTTTTAGAAATAACTTATCCAAAAATCTGGAATAAATTGTGTGTTTGGTGAATAAATTTCTAACAAGGATAAATTGCATCCCAAGTCTTAGTTTTTATGTAGATGAAAATGTGGCAAGAGAAATTGGCTTGGATATGATACAAGGAGAGTTGGACCGCTAAGCAAAGAACAGCCAAGTCGCAGGAAAGAAAATAGGCAAATTTGGCACAGGAAGCTGCAAGTCACAGACTCTATAACCGGGTGACCCGGTTACCTTGAGGTGACAAACCGGTTATTCGTAGAAGGACCCAGTTAGTGCTTATACGATTCATTCACGCGCTAACCGGTTTATCAAGACCCAGTTTTTAACAAGCAGGACCCGGTTTTCGAGGAAATTTGAGGGTTTTTTGGAATCCAAGCACATCTTTCGACTATAAATAGGTACCCTAAACTTCCAAGAAAGGGATCGGAACTTTGGAGAGCTTTAGCCGCTGCCAAGAATTCCACAAAAACAGAGGAGCTAAATTCTTATGATTTTTCCTTGGAAATTTAAGATTTGTGCAGAATTTATTTCAGGATTTATTTTCTTCCATTCAGTATTTGGAAGGAGTACTTTATTACAACATTACATCATTGATTTATTGATAATTCTTGTTAAGATGATTTTTGGATTGTTTAATTTAATTATTATTCTTTTAATTTTCAGTATGAGTAGCTAAACACCTTCTCAGGGTTGAGATGGATTCTTTAGGTTGATTATT
>CANXYC011517269.1:0-17115 GCA_948193065.1 Aleurites moluccanus | reverse complement strand
TACATTATCTAAAGTGTCCACCACTGCAGCCTTAAAGTGTTTAATCTTAGAATTTTCTAATTATATACATATATATATATATATATATATATATATATATATATATATATATATATATTACATAGACTTATAATGATTTATATGCTTTTTGTATAAATAAATCTAATTAATCAATTTAAAATAATAATATAATCAATCACACATATATATTCATAGAACCGCTCGATTTATTCTGTTTTAATCTACACCTTTTTAATGGATAGAGATTAACTATTATAATAATTAGGAGAGAAAGAACATAGTTTATATTTATATAGAAATTTAATTAGAATTTTTTCATCATAATCTTAATAAGAGTCAAAATAAAATTAAAATTTAACACATACTTTATTCAAAATACATATCACAATACTTAAAGTCGGTCTAATTAATTTTCTATGATAACTCTTTAATAATAAACCATAAAATATTATATTTTAAATATCATATTAACACAATTTTTGAAAATAATATAAAATTAATCAATAAACTCAATAAATTTCAACATTCAATTGTAAGTATTGTGCTGATATAAGTGTTGATTTATATAAAAATAAATAAATAAAAATGAAGTTAATTTTCACACTCACACCCAGCCAAGCCTTGGAGATGCATGCAAAAAGTGAAGTATAAACGTGTATTACATGTTTTATATGAGTTTTTACGGAATAAATTATGTTCAAGCACGTCTTTAAGACGTGCCAAGGATACATACACTGTATATAGTCGAATATAAAACTTAGATAAAATAATTGGGTCAATTTTGAATGTGTATCAAACTCGATAAATTATAGTCAAATATAAAACGTAGCATTAATTAATATATCTTTTTTATCCAATATTATCATATATTCACATGTATAAATTATTTTTTAATTTTTCACGTATAATATTAAAATTATTACAATTTTCATTTTATATATTAATTCAATATAATAATCTTATAATTTAGATATAAACTCGACTCAGCTTATCTTCACTTGAATATCAAAATTAATTGGAATCAGCTATATAAATTTTTTATTTTTATTTTAAACAATATTTTACGATATTTTTTGATAATTTAAGTATATCTAAATTAAAATTAAAATATAAGTTTAATAAATAATTTTTTATTTAAAAGATTAAGGATATTTTCATATTAATTTATATATAATTAAATTTAAAAAAAAATTAAAAATATATTCTCGATATTCAATTTAAATATTAAAAAATATCTCTTAAATATTTACTTTTAATAATCCAACATTGATTACTAAAAAAAAAGAATAATTTTCATTATATAATAATACAATGTAAAATTTTGAACATTTATAACTAAATGAAAACAAAAACATTGAGGTCAAAATCTAGGCGAAAATCAAGAAATTGAAATTTTGTAATTTCTAATATACTCATTTGACCCATTGGTGTAGACTTAGCTAGGATTGTTTAGGATCTGATCTGGCTCACTGAATTGATTCGTTTTGATTTAATTATTCAGTTTTTTATTTAAAAGTTAATTTAAATGATGAAGTAAAATCAAATTGGTCAATCATGTTTTTCAAATAAAATATTATTATTTTGGTGAAATTCGATTCAATCCAAATTCATCCAATCAAATTAAATTTTAATAAATATTTATTTAAAAATAAAATAAAGTCGAATTCCATTAATCAATTTTAAAATGAACAATAAGAATAATAAAAAAAATAGAAATACTCTTGTCATTTATTTTTAATTAATTACATTCTATTTTTGTTTTAAAAAATATTTTTTAGAGTTAAAAAATATATTTTCATATTTTTGGATAAATTTAAAAATAAAAATAAAAAATAAAAATTTGAAAATAAAAAATAAAAAATATTTTTTTAAAATTTTTTTACTTTTTAGTTTCAAATTTTTCAAAAATATGAAAATAAATTTTTTATTTATATTAAAAAATTGAGAAAAAATAATTTAATTTCTTCTTAAATTATTTTTTAAAAATAAAAGTGACAAGTAAAAAATATTTTTTAAAAAATATTTTTGTTTATTTTTAATTTTATATTTGTTAAAAATATGAAAATAAATTTTTTAATCTTAACAAATATTTTTTAAAATAAAAATATAATTAATTAATTAATTAAAAATAAAGAATAATAATATTTTTATCTTTTTATTTTTCTTATTGACTATTTTAGGATTGACTAACTGTAAAATTGAACTGAATGGGACATTAGTATAACGGGACATTCGTCAAAAAAAGTTAATATATTTTTAAAAAATCAAGAATATTTAATTTATTGAGTTATTTTACAGAGAAAAATAATAATTAATCCTAAATTTTATAATTTATACACATCATTTACAGTATATTCTCATAATTGTTCTTTCAAAGTCATTATCAAAATTATAAGTAATAAACTTTCAAATGGTAAATTCAATTTTAATCTAATCTAATGGTAAACAATTTGCTAATAAAATTTTAAAAATTAAGAGATTTAATATTTCATTTTTATTATAATAAATTATTACTTTAAGATGAATTTGATTATAATTATAAGTCTAAATCAGTCCAAATCAATCATACTATTTAAATTTAATAGGATGGACCAAAACTATCTTCAATAATTTTCATACTAAATAAAAAAAAAAAAAACTTTAAATTAAGTTCTTTCACTTTTATACCTTTAAAAGAAGGAGACCAATATTCATTACCTCCTTTAAAAAATATTTGCAAATTGCAATTGGCATATATAGAGGGTAGGGTGGCCCTAAAGCTAGGAAGAAGACAGCCAGAGTATGTCCTACTCTCTCCAATGTCTTATGTAGTTATGTTAGCAACCACAAGTATTGTGTGAAATCTTTATCAAAACCAATGAAATATATAAATATGTGACCTAATAATTACCAAGACAATGAAATAACAGAGAATCAAGAACTCAAAGACTATAATTTATGTTATGTTTTGCTCTGTTTCTGTTCTGTTATGTTAATTGAGAGATAAGAAAAGGAATAATCATAATAGATCATGATCAATCAGTGTATAGTACCCAAATGGAATCTAAAGCATCAAAGACAAGAACAAGTCGAAGGAGGATCAAGAGACATTAACAGTAGTAATAGATCATCTCACATGCATACCCACCATCATCATCAGTTGCAGAATCATCTTGTCCCCATCCCAATGTATGCTTTCTGTTTCTCTCTCTGTTTTTATTTTTATTTTTTGCTTTTCTCTGTATAAAGAATTCATTTATCTTTGTGGTTTCTTTTTTAAAATAATAAGATTTCCTTTTCTTTTTTCTATTGCTAAAGCTGAAACAGAGTAAAGTTTTCTTTTCATCTTTTCTTTCTCTGTTACTTCATACAAAAATCACTTCTTGATGTGGGTATCTCTCTTGCTTCTGGTTCTGGTTTTTCTTCATTATTATTAGTTGCAGCTTTGTTTTCTTTTTTAACAACAGATGGGTTTCTTTCCATGGTTAAAACAATCTTTTCTTTTTAAGTCGTTTAAATTCAACTTCTTATATAAAATTAATTATTTATTCACGTAAAATTAATAAAAAAATATCATTAATTTATAAAATAAAATTTTCATTTCATCTATTTAAATTTAATTTTTTTAACAATATTAATTTACGGCCTTCTAAAAATAATTTTCTGATTTCTTGACTTTGAATAATTAACCTTCTGATTAATTACCCCGAAATTTGATTTCTGATTAATAAGAAAAAGCAACAAACTCACGTACCAATCAAATTAACCCTAAAGCTTTTGCATCCTTTTATTATTATTATTATTATTATTATTATTATTATTTATACACACATTACATCATTTATTCATTTTTTTTTTGTCTATGCTAATTAACAAACGAAAGCTAATTAATTGTTATAATTTTTCTCTTATAACACCTAAAATCTATTTAGTAAACAAATTAATGGTATATAAACATGTATTATTGAAAATTCAGGTCCAACGATTGTGAGATAGCAGAGCTAACATGGGAGAATGGTCAGGTAGCCGTGCATGGGCTTGGTGGGCTTCTTCATCCTAGCCAGACAAAGCCCACATGGGGTGGTACTGGAAGGACCAATGAAACTCTAGAGTCTATTGTCCATCAAGCCACAACCCACCAAAAACACCACCAACACCACCACCAACAGGAGGAAATGGACGACCAAACTCCGGCGAAGGTGGCTCCCTCTACGGTGGCATCATCTAATGGAAAATGGGCTGAAACATCCTTGATGGGCCAGGAAGTAGAAGGGACGGGCCCAATATTGATGAAGAAAAGAGCAAGATCAGAGTCTAATTACCAATGTGGAAGTAGTAGGGGAGATTATGAACAAATGGACCGAAGTGCATGTGCAAGTGATAGTGCTGCATTTTGTAGGGAAAGTGACACTACTATGATGACTTTTGCTTCTTTTGAGTCTCCTCCAACTTTCAAGCCTAAAACTACTGATCATGAAGATTCTGCATCTCATGGTGGTGGATCGGTAAAATATAATTAAATTATATACTCTTTTAAAGAATTTTACATTATATTAATTTTTCTAAAAAAAAATTAATATTATTTGACACATAACACAATATATATAATACAAAATTTCAGCAGTTAAAATTAATACATCGGTGCATATAAAAATAATTTTATATCCATAAAATTATAAACTATACATATAACAACTAAACTCATCAAATTCCCAAATGCATATTAATAACTTGATCTGTTTAATTTGAAAGAAGTAGAAAATAAAACTTATGAGTTTTTCTTAAGCGAAAATTAATTGATTTTATTATTGAATTACAGGTTAGTAGAGATTCACGAACAAAAATTCCACTAATTTTCACAGCCTAAATTTCTTCTTTTTTACAAAAATTGATTTGTTGTTTTTGTGCTTTATGTTCTCATTTTCATACTTGCATGTTTTTTTTTTCTATATGTGAGAAGTTATTTTTTTTTTCTTTTTAATTTAATAACTGTTAAATGGCAATTATTTGAAGGAAAACCCATGGATCAAATTTTCATTATGGATGGATTCGATCTGAATATTTTATTTAATTATACATATATGTGATTTATATAGGAAAATCAAGATGAAGATCGAGAGACTAAAAATGAAACAGTTAGATCTCACTCAAGTAGAAGAAGTCGAGCTGCTAATCATAATCAATCAGAGAGGGTAATTAACTTTTTGTATTATGAAAATATATATAAAATCACCATTTATGTTTTTATTTTTTCTAATAATTAATACATTTTCCAAAACACAAACTATGATTTAGTATGGCACAGCTTATGAAAATAACTTTTTATACGGGAAAAAATTCTATTTCTAAAAGTGATACTTTCAAAAGTAATTAACTGTATGTTTATATTTGATAAAATACAATATAAAAACTGCTTATAAACTTATAAGGATATTTTTATCCACTAATTTTTTAAAATCAGATGCCCGTTTAATCTAAAATTCAGCTATCTTGAAAAGTTTCAATTTTTAACTTATCCAAATAGTTGAATTTTAGCTATCCAGATAATTGTTTTTATTAATTTTGATATTTACCAAACACTATAAATTGAGCCAAAATTAGTTTCTCACCTAAAAAAATTATTTTTTTCTTTTCATAAGCTATGCCAAACGGGCACTATATATATTTCTATTTATCTTATAGTAAATTTTTTTTCTAGCAACAAATTACCTCTTTTTTTATATATATTGGAAATTTCTTTAATAAGAAAAAGATATTAAATTTTAAACTCTTTATTGTTTTTACTATAAGACATTATGAATTATTAATTCAATGACTTTTTATATATTTTATTTAGTATCACACATGATGTACCTTACAAGAAAATGATTTTTCATTAATTTGATAGATTGGTAATAAATTAATAAATAATAATAGTAATTAATACCATTAATTAATTTTATTTGGTACAGAGAAGAAGAGATAGGATCAATCAAAAAATGAAAGCTCTTCAGAAGCTAGTTCCCAATGCAAGTAAGGTCAGAAGGAAGTTTAATTATTATATATATTTTATTACTGTTATGTGTCAATTATTATATACAGACAGAAAGATTATAAATTCATAAACTATTATAGAATTTAATTAATTTTGAAATTCCAGACAGATAAAGCATCAATGCTAGATGAGGTGATAGAGTACCTGAAACAACTACAAGCACAAGTTCAAGCAATGAGTGTAACCAGAAATATGCCTCATATGATGATGCCAATAGGGATGCAACATCTTCACCAAATGTCTCTTTTAGCACGTATGGGTATGGCTGGTGTTGGTCTAGGCATGGGAATGGGCATGCTTGATATCAATTCTATTGCTCATACTTCACCCCAATCTCTCCCTCAACTCCTCCACCCTCCACCACCAGTCTCCGCCACCACGTCTGCTGCCTCGACTTTCATTCCTCCTCCTCCTCCTTTTGTAGTTCCTGACCACCCTGCATCCACCCATGGTCCAATTCCTTTGCCTGATCCATATTGCAACTTTCTAGCACAGGTAATGTGATGTCCACTAACATTTATATATGCTTCTATGATATCAGCTCGTTTAACATTTTTTTTTTTTTTTCTATTGTTGGATTTTCCCAAATGAAGTCTATGAATATGGATCTTTACAACAAGATGGCAGCACTCTACAGACAACAAGTGAATCAGACCACACAAGCAACAAGCAATCCTTCACAACAGTCCAACCATATGCAAGATGATTAATTAATTTATCAATTAACAACCAATAAGCGTTGGTTATTTTTATAAGAAGAAGAAGAAGAAGAGAAGGAAAGAAGCAGAGAAAAAAAAAAGAAATAAAATTAGTATGAGCTTATATTTATACAGAGCCATAGCCTAATTGATCTTAGCTAAATTATATATATAATATATATGAACAATATATGTAATTTATATCATTGTATCATACACATAGCACTTAAATATTATTATTTCTTCATTGGATAAGCCCTTATTCTCATAGTACGTTTATTAAAGTTAGTCAACTTCCATGGTTATCCTCTAATTTCTAAGCTATCAGATTGAATCTCATGAGTATTACAATTAATATAAATTATCATCATAATAATAAATAATGGAATTCAAATTCAATATCTTTCATTTTTCACACTTATAAGGGGATAAGATCATATAATCTTGAAGCATTAAAAGATGCTGTCGTCAAAGAAAAAGCCATCAATGGTGTCGATGTCATGTAATGAAAATTACATATATCCATATAGATTTAATCTATCTAATTAAATATCTATTGATTTAATATATATATATATATGTGTAGTGTGATGACACATGTGGAATCTGTCATGGAAACATGCTTTCATTAATCATATTGAGTGAAAGAATATATTATTAAAGTAGAAACACACATATAAATTAATTTTTACTTCCATCTTATAATAATTTTTTCCGTTGAAATTATGAAAGTAATTATTACATATTAATTCAAGAATGATATAAGAGGTGTTTGGTGGAATGATTGCTAAATGTGCGATTGATGTAAAAGTGTGATTACCAAATCGTCAATCACTAAAAACAGTTTATAACTACTTATGAGATTTACCGATTAAAATAAATTTTATTATAATCAGAGTTTTTAGTTTGAAATTTATCGATTGAAGAGAAATTTTATTATAATTGAAATTTTTAGTTAGCCAATCAAATAATATAAATTTTTTCAATGAACAATGTGTATATTGATAATCGACAATTAGAGGTGTTTAATTGGCCAACCAAACAGCTTCATATATTATCTAACTAAGATTTTGTAATTAATAACTTAATTTATTGAGGACATTCTCAATGGCATAGTGATCTATTAAACATATTTTTCATCTTTTGGTTATTTTCATTAACTAATAATCAAAAGTGGGCTCATATTGAATATAAATTGGATCTAGATTTCTATTCTTGGTTTGATACTAACTCAAATTATTAAATTTATAATTTTGATCAATTTTAATTAAAATAATAATATTTTATTAACTTGCGATTGAGCCAAATTAAATTTTAAGAAAAAAAAAAAAATTTATTTAAGTTTATAAAAACATCAACAAATTATGCAACCTGATAAACAAAACAGCAAATTAATACAGTTTTTCTGATACCTAAAAGAAATAGCATAGATTTAAAAAGTATCAAGAATTGTGGATGAAAATAATCACTAGATATGAAAGTGAAAAGATCAAATGCTCATAAAGGAAACAGAACAAACAGCGAAAACCCATTCATCGTTTCAGAGAGATTTCTGAACTCAATGTAAGCTTCTGCAGTTGCAACTTCACAAAAGCATATACAGCACATAGGTAAGTGTTGAATGTGAACACAGACCTCAGTAACTCAACAAGCACTAATTGTTGATAATGACTTGGCATCCTGAAGAGAGATCACTGTTTCAAAAGCACCAACTAAAGCCTTGACCTTACTTTTCCTGCTCTTAACAAGCTCAACTGCTGTCTCCTCGATCATGTTATTCAACAAATTCTGCTCGGCTGTCTTTCTTTCAACATCTTGGTGTTTTAGAACAACCTTCTCACATTCAGATTTTGCAACATTAGTTCCACCATCATCAGTGAGAATTCCTGTGTTCTTCGAGCTGCTTTCTGTAGTCCCAACCATATCAGTTTGGCTGTCACTGAGGAATCGTCGCCTAAATTTGAGTCTCCTTGGAGAATTAATCACAGGGTCAACCTCAAGAACCCTTCCTGCCCTTAAATTTAGCTTTCTGGCACTGGAACTGTTATCTTTTGTGCTAACTACTCCACCCTTTCTAGGCGTGATACTGATTTCCACTTTTGCATTCATTGTTCTGTTCTCAATGTCAGTTTTATAATGTTCAGAGAAGGTACCACCATCGGTAGAAGATGACACCAAAGAAGATATGGATGACTGGATAACATGAGGTTCCTGTTTAGTGCGTCTCAAGCTTATGTCCTCAAAGGATTTTAGTGATTGACTAACATGGTTTCCATATTGAGTGTGTCTCAAAATCTTCTCTGCAGATGGTGAGGAAATTTGAACAGGGGAAATTCCTTTCTGAGAATGTTTCAAACTCTTGTGCTTATGGAATGAAGCCAAGGACAGAGAACCACCACTGTTTGGAGTCAGTCTGATAGTTTTGTTCTTTGCATTTGATTCAATGGCATGCAAAGTCTTCTCTGAAACATCCTCACTGCTGGGTTGTTCAGATTCAACTTTTCCAACACCACTATGATCCTTCAGATGAGAAACTCCTTTCAGCCTCTTGAATTTCCCAATATTCATACTTGAAACTCTCTTTTCAGGACGCTTGGAAGACACAGAAACAATTGATCGCGTGAAAACCTTCTCAACAGAACGCAATGCAGATAAAGATACGCTTCCTCGTACCGAAACTTTTTTCACGTCCAATTTGGAGGTCTTCTTATCTTTACTTCTTCTGAGTTTAGTTTGTTCTCTTCTAATTGAAGGTCCATGTGAGTTCACCAAACAAGTAACCATTTCTTTGTTTTCTAGGCTTTCACTATCTTCTTTACTGCTTGAATGCTCTTTTATTGGGAGAGTAGATAACTTTGATAGAATAGGCTTTGGCTGTGGATGTAATCCATTGAGAGGTAATGAAAATTGTTTTAACAGGACAGTTTCTTTCATAGACGGTGATGAAATTTCCTTCTTACTGTCAAAAGTATTATCAGGTTTCTGGATTTTGGAATTAGGAGAAGACGTAAAACTGACAGCTAATTTCTTCTTTCTTGCTGCTAAAGTTAGAGTCTTTCCCATGTCCTGGCCCTTACCTTGCTTTTCCATCACCTTTTCCAATCTGGGACTGGCTGTTGTCTTAGTTTCAAGATCCTGTCTCATTCCTCCGTATTTACAATAATCATGGCAGGAACTTGTTGAAGCGGCAAGATAACGAGAGAGAATCTTTACGCTTTTGTATGGGATGCCAATGTTTCCAGTAGAGTACCTTCTCACATGACCATTTCTGGACTCAGCACCCTCTGAGATCACAGGGGCAGGAGCAATTCGGGGACCAGAGAGGCAGAATCGCTCTCTGGGATGAGTAAGATAGAATCACTCTCCTGGATCACCGGTAAATAATCACTCTCAAGGATCATTGGTGCAGGATAACTTTCTGGGATCATATCAATTTTCTTCTGAGTCATTGTGAACCAAATGAAAGAGGAAAATTTGCAATTCTGCAGCAGACAACAACAATTTGAGATACAGACAACAAGATTACAAAGTTTCCCAGGAACTCTCTTTCTCCCTCTTCTCTTGATATTTTGAGAACATGAAGCTTTGATCTTACCAAGAATCACAAATATGAAGCAGCAACTATCTTGAGCTCTGAACACTTCACAGGTTGTCAGCCTGAAACAGTCAGGATGAATCATGAAATTCCCACAAAACCTGATGGTACTCACAAGAGCACAATTTCATAATATTATAAAATAATATTTCCTATCCAGTAATTAATAAAATGACTTCCAAATTTTTAGAGAATAATTCATTAACAAAGGTATAGATTTATTAATTTATGTTAATTATTTTATTGCTATTCTTGATGAGTTTTCACATTTTGAAAACATTACATGATTTTTCAATTACCAGTATTATCAAAATTCTTTAATCCACTGTTGATTTAGTACACTTTAATAACTAAATAAATAAAAATCGGTATAAATGAAAAAAAAAATCATCTAAAAATAATGATAAAATGAGATTCAATTCAAACGAATAATATTTAAGTTGGAATGACTCAAAAAATTACATTCAAATTGAAAGAAACATGTAGGATTTTTAACTTCTCCAATCAATCAAAAGGTAAATAAATATAAATTTGGAATTGCCAACAAATAATATGCCAAAAAAAGTATTTGTAAATCAATGTTCTTATTGTGTGGAAAATTTGATGAGCATGCTTTCAGGAGTTTGATAGTTTGAATCAATATGTTCAATCTATCTCAAAAAAGGTTTATTCCATTTTCAGAATAGTTAGATTAATGTTTTTTTTTGTCCATAAACTCTTGTTTGGCTCAATTATGAGGTTTTTTATCCCATGAATGATCTTCTACCTTCAGCTTCAATGATGGAAACATTAATAGCTCTATATTGGTAATGGTGCATCCATTCAAATTACCTTTTAATTACTTTGTCAAATATCAATTTACTATTTCTATCAAATTATCAAAAAATAATATGCTTTTGAAAAAAATTCCACATAATGAGAATCAAGTAATAACAGCCTATAAAGCAATATCAAATTACTCAATAAAAATAAATAAACACAAAGAAACCCATCAAAGATTAAAGCTTTTCTTTTTAATTGCATTAGTCAAAAACTTAACAAAGTTTATCCAAATTCAACATTCATAATAAATAAATAAACACAAAAAAGCAAACTTTTGTAAAATGCACCATGAGAAATCATGTTTTTTCTTTGAAAAGCCAAGTATTTGAATGGGATCATCCTCGACAACAATCATTCAATAACCAAAATGCCAAAAAGAGATAAACCCAATTGCAGAAATTGTGTTCGAAAGCAAATCACAATTAAAGACAAACCCATTTTTTCATTTCAGGCAACATAAACAGAAACAGAAATAAAAATAAAAACAGAAAATAAATAAATAAAAGAGTCAAATTAAAACCATTACCTTGTGTCTAGAGTCTCAAGGTTTCTCAAAAAGAAAGTAAAACAGGGGAAGAACCCTCTCTCCGAAGGAACCCTCCGGAGATGGTCTCCACTTTCTTTTTTGGCAGAGAAACAAAAACCACCCCAAGGAAAGACTGGAAGAGAGAGATTGCAGGACCCCACTTTATATGGATATATCGTCTTTGTCAGCATCAAACACTACAAAACAAATCTGTTACATCACCCACAATCATCCAACCATTTTACATACCATAAAAATATATGGGCTAATTCTCTAGTCCCTTGTTTCATGGTGTATCTAGTAATTTTCATAAATTATTATTTATAGATTATTAATTCGTGCATGATATTTAACTTAGTGAAGTAATCTCTTTTTTTAAAACAATTAATTAAATAGTCTTTTAATTTTAATTTCATTAAATTAGTTAGTTATTTCACCACTTTTATAATTAAAAATCTATAAAAAACTGAAAATTTTTTACTTGTATTCAGAACGAATCTATTAACATATTTGATGTGTGTGACCTCTAAAATTAAAAAAAAAAAAATATTCTCATATTTTTTATATATTTTTTAAAAATATATAAATTAGTCCCCAAAAATTTTGAAATATCTTTTTTTTATCTATATTTTTTATATAAATTTTTATATGTATATATTTAATATAAATGTAACATCTTAAAATTCAAAACATTATGCATATTTTCTAATTAACTTAATTTTTCTTAACATAGTATTTAGCACTCCAAAACATCATCTCTAATTTTACCCCTGTTTATACTGATATATAAATTAATTTAATAAAATAAAAATATATAAAATAAAAAAAATATTAATATATTTTTACTAAAAAAATAAAAAAATTATATTTATTTAAAATATCTAATCGTTGATTGGATATATAAAATAATTTCATATATAAACAAAAAATTTCTTAAAAAAAATTAATATATCCATCATCCATAGAAAAACCTAAAACCTATTTATTCTCCCATAAAATCCAACAAGTCATAATTAATTAATTTTGAGACTAATAATTATATAAAACCAAAAGTAAATAAAGAAGAAAACATTAAACCAAAAATTAACTAAAAATCATCAACCAAAAATGAAAATAAATTATCAAGAATAATAAATTAAAAAAATTAACTAATTTCTTGCTGTGGACTTTCCTAATAAATTAACTAATTATCAAGAATAATCCAGATTTTGTACGGCCGCTAAGGGTCATCAATTTGACTGGAGAAAAGCCCAAAACATCCTTTGCTAATAAATGCATAGCGGCAGCGCCCCCTTTGCTAACAAATGTCCAGCGCCCAACATGCAGGACGTCATCAAGTATATTCTAGAGGGAAGCCCACTTGAAACTCAACAAAAGAAATAATGGGTATTGAAAAATTTCAAAATCAGATCAAAATTGGAAGCAATTGCTAAGGAAAATTGCCCTCTTAACTCAATTATCACTCTCTCTGCTATAGCTGAAAGAGCCCATCCATGTAGTCCCCCGTAGTAATTCTACAGCCCACAAATGATAAACAAAAGCCTTAATAATTTCGTTTATTTCCCAAGAAAACTGAGGAGTTTTTCTCAGTAACAATTCAGGATATTAAACTAATAAAATAATAGAAACTATCTTTTATTTCCCTATAAAGCAAAGGTGACAACAAAGGAATTTTTTTAGAACCAACAAAATATTAAACTATTAGAACAATAAAAAACAGAGTATTTTTTTTTTTTTTAAGAACCATACCAGACATTATACTATTAGAATAATATCAATGTTAGAAGATATGACTTTAAATATTATCTTAATTATTCAAGACACTCTTTTTCTTAATAACTAATTTTTAAAGGGTGAGTTTTATTTTAAATTGGAGCCCATCAATTTTTTAATATAATATTGATTTTTTCACTATTTATTTTCTCTATATAATTTATGAACATAGATCCAATCCTACAAGAGATCATTTTTTGTATATAAAATCTGCGACAATTCGTCGCGAGACATGTTATAAAATTTTATTTTGAGTTAGAATTTATTAATTTCTTAATACAATATCAGAGTAATTTTTTATTATTTATTTATCGCGGCGGAGATATATTAAAAAATTTTATTTTGGATAAGAGTTTATTAATTTTTTAATAAGCAAACTCACAAAAAAAAAAATGATAAAGAAGGTGGATGAATAGAGTATTTTGGACATAAAAATTATTTTTCTTTTTTTAATTTTTCAACGAAAAAGGTAAAAAATGAATGGAATAAATAGTCTGAAAATAATGAATTCCATTAAAATAAAAATACTATTTGAATGTAGTTTTTGTTCAAAAATATCCTTCTATCACTAATATTGTAATATTAAGTATTTTTTTTTAAATATCTTTTTTTATTTACTAGAATTATAGCAAATCTATTTTTAAAATTTTTAAAATTATAGTAATTATTAAATACTTATTACATAGTTATATGTTTAAAAATATTATAAATTATATTAAGACAATAAAAATTAATAAATAAAAATTATTTTATTTTTAAATATTATTAAAAACTAATAATTTAATAATTAATAATCCATTTAAAATAAATGAATTTCAATAAATTTTATGAAATTCACATATAATTTTACATTTGTATAAAATTTTGTATTTATATCATTAAAAAAATATTCGCTTCAATTTTTAAAAAGTAGTTGGTGTTTACATTCACACAACTAACCCTTCGAGTGTATGTATATATAAAAGAAGAAGAAGATGATTGATTAATTCAAACTCAATTCTTCAATTTCACAAAGGAAATTTTAGAAGTTTACTTCCTCGTCCATTTTCAATCATCTTATGCAATAGGAATGAGAGAATGAAACTTTAGGGCATTCAAGTCCCTCGTCTCTGCCGTTGCTCTGAAGGAGCTTGACAAAGCTTTAAAAGATCATTCTTTAACCCAACAGTTCCGCTAATGGCTTTTGAAGCAAAACTCCACATATTGGTGAATGTGAAACGATTCGACTCAGAGAAAGGGAACTCGTTTAGTTACACTAAGAATGTAAAAACATTGAAGAGTACCAGAAAACGTTACCTGAATCAAAACCTGCAGTCAACGTAAATTAAATTATACTTTTAAGTTGAAAACTTTTAAATTTTATTTATAATCATATTATAATCAATACACTTTAATTTTAAGAAAAATATATATAATAGAGATGTGATATTGGCACTCTCATTTTAATTTTTGGTACTCTCATTTTTTTTATCATTAAATTTGACTATAATACTCTAATTGTATTATTTAGGTAATAACTTTATAATGAAATAATGTTTAATTAAATTTTATTTCTTTATTTATTACTTTCAATTCACATTCACACACACACACACACACATATATATATATATAATAAAAATATATTTATATATATTTAATAAATATATAATTGATATACAAGAAAATACTTTTTTTATAAATATAAAGAAAGATTTAAGTAAAATTTTTATTTTTTAGATTTTATAGGAAAGAAAATCTTATGTACTAAAAAAAATAAGAAAGGAAACTTAAATTCCATTTATTTCTATTTTTTTATTACATAAAAAATGGTATTTATACATTTTTTTTCAAAAAAATATATTTATTAAATATAATTTTTTGTATAAAAATTAAATTTTTATTTTTATTTTTACATATTATAAGATAATTTTTTTTTACTTGATTTGATTATTTTATTTTTGAGCAATTTTTTTTTTTAATTTTTAATAAGAAAGATAATTTATTAAATTAAATTTTAAATTATGATCATACTGGCATTTTAGTTTATTTTTTTTTTTAAGTTACACTTATTGAACATATTGTTTGCTTATATATTTTATTAAAATATCTTAATAATATATATATATATATATATATATATATATATATATATATATATATATATATATATATATATATATATTCCAAAATTGAATAAATTATAGGATTAGAATAATATATAAGTAAAGAATTAAATAATTATAAAAATATTGTTAAAAAAAATATTTTTAAATTATTAAATTATTTTAAAAATATATTGAGAAGCATAAATATTTTCACTTTTTTTATTTGATTAATTAAATTTCTTGATAATAAAAAAGATTTGCTTTGAAATAATTTTATAACAACTAAAAGAAAGTTACATGCAAAAAATTATTTTATAATATATAAAAATAAAAATTTTATTATGATATTTTTAATATAAAACTTATATATTTATTAAATATAATTTCGGTCATATTTTTAAAAATATTAACAACAATATTTTTATGTATTAAAAGTAATAATAATAAAGAAATAAATAAGGAAATGAAAATTAAGTATCACTTCCTTATAAAAATTATTAATTTAAATGTAATAAAAATATTTTAGTAAAATTTAAAATAATAAAGATAAAACAAGTGTCAGAAATCAAAATATGAGTGTCAATATCGCCTCCCTATATAATAGTGTAAAAACTAAAACTGTTAATTTTTGAACTGAAGCTAATTATTAATTTTATAAGTTATTTTTCAAAACAAAATTATCAACCATATTTTTTCAAAAAATAAAAAATTCAAATTTAAATTTATAATTCAGTTAAAAAATATATTATCATTAGATTATGTTTCCGATTAAAGATATCTTAAAATAATTTTATTTTCTTCATTTTATAATATTTTTACAGACAATAATTTTTTATGAGAAATTATTTTTTATGAGAAATTACTGAATTCAATAATTTGCTTTCGTTACTTTTCCAATTTTCTATTGAGGTCTAATATGTAGAGGTACTCAAATTGCAACTTTTATCAAATATATTAAATTCATCTTTCAAGTCAATATAATACATTCCATATTCACCCTAAATCTTTAAAACAAATCTCATGATAGGCAAATTAACACAGTAAATCTATTGAATGTAAAGTGCACGCAACGAATGAATATTGTAAGATTGAGTTATATCAACTTCATCAAATATTGGATTAGATAAATTAACATAGAAATGGATATGAATTACAGATTACTACTTCAACAAATAAATATTATTTTAGGATTATCAAATTTAATTTTTTAAGAAATTCACTGATAACAACCTTGAAAAGCATACTAACATGTTTTATTTTAAAAACTGGGAACAATCAATCTCTATATACAAAATTCTTCAATAATAACTATTTAAAGCAAATGCATTTTGTTTCATTTAATGTGAATAACATGTGCTTATGACAAATTGATTTATTATCAGATATTATGTTTAATCCTTCTTATAACATCCATTTTGATTCAATATGTTTAAACTACATAATGGGAGCACACACACACACACACATATATATATATATATATATATATATATATATATATATATATATATATATATATATATATATATATATATAAAGAAAAAATAAATTTTTTTTCTCAATATATAATAAAATAAATA
>CANXYC011516798.1:0-10405 GCA_948193065.1 Aleurites moluccanus | reverse complement strand
CTACAATTTCACATTAAATTGATCATCAAATTCGTGTTCTCTTACACCCAATTAACTAATTCTATCATCAATTTGTGACTCTCATTCCAAATTCATCAATTCAATATTCAAAGTCTCAAATAAACCTAGAATTTAGGGATTCCCATTATTTAGTGTTAATCTAGCTAAAATAAGTCTAACCCATTCATTTTAACCTCAATAATATCTATTGAATCAATAAAAACAAACAAATAATCACTTACCTCAAAGGGGTGATTCACTGCAGAAATTCCTTTTACTATTGCTGCCGATATTTCTAGCCCCTCCTTATTGGCTATAGACTAAAAGAGGATAAACCCAGATAGTATATATATATGATTCTCACAATTTTATCCAGAAAATTCGATGGAGAAAACATGAGAATCGGTGAGGAAGATGTTGAACAGTGGTCAGGTTTTGGAGAAACAGAACTCTCGTAGTGGACGCTGAAGAAGAAGAAATGGGCTAAGTGTTTTCACGCTTCTGCCTGATATTAAATAGGCTTCTACCTAACAATTAAAATTTCGTTACTGTGCACTAATGCATCCCGCCTCACCAAAATTCAATTTGCTGGTCTAGCTCACCGTTTGTTGGCTCACCAGACCTAGCTCGCCATTCTCAGCTCGCCAATGCTTCTTCGTATTGCCGGCTCGCCTTTGCCAGTTCGCATATGCCGTTTCGCAAATGCCTCTTCGCATTGCCAGCTCGCACATGCCTCTTCGCATTTCTTCTTCGCATATTCCTCTTCGCATTTCCTCTTCGCCTTTCCTCTTCGCATTCTCCTTCGCATATTCCTCTTCGCCTTTCCTCTTCGCATTCTCCTTCGCATATTCCTCTTTGCCTTTCCTCTTCGCCTATTCTTCTTCGCATATTTCTCTCTGCCTTTCCTCTTCGCATTTCCTCTTTACATATTCCTCTTCGTAATTGTCTTCGCCTATTCTTCTTTGCATATCCCTCTTTGCAAGGTCAGCTAGGCATTGCCTCTTTGCAAGGCTAGCTCGGCATTGCCTCTTCGCAAGACCAGTTTGGCATTGCTACTTCGCGAGGCTAGCTCGCCAATGTCGGCTGGGAACCCTTAACCCAGTTTCCACATATTCGCTACTGCCTTCAATTTCTCAATTCCTTAACACTTAACATTTCTCACACAAATTTCAATAACTCAATCAATATTTCTCACAAAATTTTTCATACTCATTTTCTATCATTATCTAAAATAATTAATAAGTAAATATTTATACTTATTTCGAAATTAATTAATTAGGCCAATTAATTAAAAAATAAATAAATTTATACACATAAATATATACAAAGATTGTTTAGGAAAATGATGGGTGTTACAGAGGTGCCGTCAATTTTATTGAATCCATATGATTTTTCTCTATCTATGGAGCTATCATTTGCCCAAATCAGACCTGGGAAGCTTCTATAATTCAAAAAGTGACAAAAATAGAAAATGCCTAAAAAATGAAAAATCATCTGGAGCTTGATAGATTTCAATCATATACCTCCAAACCTTGCAAGATGCAATCAGAATGCATTCCTTTATTCCAAACATACAGGAATAACCCAGTTCACCTACATCACGTCTGTCATTCAAAATGGACAGTTGTGATGGGGGCAGCTATGAACACTCATTTTTTACACCCCTCAAACTTGTGCAAACCCGAACGGCACTCCCCGAAATCAAACCTGCACTCGGACGGACTCAGAATGGCCTTAAAATGAAATCGGGGCATAGGTGTTGCCCTCCAGGCATGGCATTACTGCCAGAAGGGGGTAGCGGCGCTGCCACCACTCTGGGCGACAACTTTCATGCCCAAGGGTGGTAGCATGGCTCATTGCCACTGCTGCCGCCCTCCTTCAGACCTTATGCCGTCAAGGACCCCCGGCGGCAACCGTTCCTCTTACCGGTGGCAACTCCATTCAGAACTTTTTTTTTTCCGAATCCCATATTGGAAAATCATGAGATTCGACCCCCAAAGCTCCTATTATAAATAGGAAGCCTCCTCCTACCTTCCAAAATACACAAGAAGACACAAAAGCAACAAAAGACAAGAAGAAGAAGACAAGAAATCATTTAGCTTAAATTTTCACTATTTGATTTTGTCTTTTTCCCCTTCAAGTCATATTTTCTTCTTTTTAGCTCTCTTTGAATTTAAAGAGTTGCTACTAGGGGCGTGTTGAGCCTCAAAGTTATATTTTTTGTAAGCAAGGTCCCTCTACCGGCTTGTTTTCTTAAGAGCTAAGAAGACATCTCGACCCATTTCCTCGGGCTTCATCCAATCCAAGGTGGAACTCCGGTCCGGAAGAGCACTCCGTCCGCTAACATCCCTAAAAGATAGGGCAAAGGTATCATCTCCTAACTCATCTTCTTTACTTTTGTAGAGCATCAAAATAAAGAATCAAAACATGATAAATTGGGCATAAAATTAACCCTCCTTTGCGAGAAGGAAGAACTACGTGGGTTTTGATTCCCATTCAACGAGATATGCAGGCAAGCTGTATAAAAGCTTCAAATCCAAAAAAGACAAAAACCATCTCTTTTGCTTTGATTATTTGCTTTACTTTATTTATTGAATGTATTTTTTGGGGAATGTGTGATCAACCTAGAACCCATAAGGGCTAGAGTTGATATCCCCTATTTTGGGATTTTGAGGTGTAATAACTCACTTTTATTACTTTTTTTGATTGTTTTACTTGATTACTTACATTTCAATTGTTCATCCATTTATTTACTTGCTCATGCATCTTACATATCATTCTTTAATTGCTCATGAAAATCATTTTAAATCAAGGTTAAAATTAGAACCCAAGTTCAACCAAAAACCTAGTCCCCGAATCCTCTTTTCAAAGACCAGTGTACTTTTTCCTTTAGGATAAAATTGGAGTCAAAATGGGTTTTTACCTTAAAATTTTCCAATAAAAATAACTTAAGGTGATGATTTCAAAATCAAAATCATTTTCAAATAAAAGGCGCTAAGGTCGTCTCTTCCGTGAGAAATTGTCCTAAATGAGCTTTTCGATCCCACATTCAAAGGGGACCCGAACGCGGTGCTCGGGTGAGGCCTCACAACTAAGAAGCAACTTGCTTATATATTCACAAAATCTTTGGACAAAAAAGCATTTTATTTTATTAGAAGAGAATTAGGTATGATTGATACCTCTCAGGTATGACTTTTGGTTTGCTATTAATTAGATATAATTGATTATAATGATTTGTGATGATATTACATGATTTATAAGCACTTATAATAATTTATGTGTTTCTATGACAAATTGAGACCTAAGTGAGAGAATTTTATAAATTCTCATCACTTTAACCTTAGTTTACATGAATTTTCTTGTCAAAAGTATGAATTATATTCAATTAGCCTTTGTTTTCAAAAAATTGCCTTAGTCCTGCTTTTCACGCCCATTAATCCATTTAACATCTATGACACATTATCACGCCCGTTAAAAATCTTTTATGCCTGTGAAGAATTGTTATGTATCTTTTTAAAATTTTGGGTTTGTCTTTCATGGCTGTGAACAATCTTCACGCCCGTGAATACGCAGGCATTTAAATAGCTCGCGTCCATGACTTTTAATTTCTAATTCAAATTTCAGATTTCTTTTTCTCTCTCTCTCCCATTTTCTCTTAATCTTTCAAAATTCCAACACACAGTCTCTCATTTTCTTCAAATCTTCATTATATCTTCCTTAAACCCTACAACTATGGTGAAAACTAAGAATGTGGGTGGTAGAGCCAAAAGAAAGGGTCCAAATTTGGATGAAGCATCCCAAGCACGGGAAGAAATAGTTAAGTTATCCTATGGCCTTTCTTTCAATTTTCAGCATCACATTGACAGATTTTCAGTGCTTAAATACCAAGGAAATCCGATAGGTGGTCGAAGCATTCATTTTACTGATTTTGGTATGACTGGTCTGAAAGATTTTGTCACTAATTACGACATAGCTGTATTTGGAGATAGACATTTTGCTTATTATTCATCTGACTTACACTTAAAGCTAATGTATGAATTCTTCACCATATTTCTTGTGAGTCCCACCAGTGATATGACATTCAGGATAGGCAAAACAAACCGTTCATTGTCTTCTGATGCTCTAGGTGATTTGTTTAAGCTTAAGTCTAGTGGGGTTTGCCGAATTTTAAATCATTTGGGATACTTCCTGATTTGGGAAGCATTGACTGGCTCTACTTAGTAAGATGGTCAGACTGCAAAATCTTCAAGGATTCATGACCTGGCTCTCAGAATTATACATTTGTTCCTCACCTATTCGATTTTTGCTAGAGGAGACAACAATGGAGCTGTGAGCTGTAAGGAGCTATTTCTTTTAGATTATTTGCAACAATGAATCGATATGGATGTTGCTAGGTGGTTTGTGGATGCATTTAAGGATATGATCTCAAAATTCAAAGGAAAACTACTTCTTGGTATGTATATGACTCGAATTGCCAATCACTTTAAGATTCCTCATAATCCGGAATTGAAAGTTCCTATCACTCCCAAGGATCATCTAGATATATTAATCTTTCGCGATATGGGAATTGGCAAAAAGGCTGGTGATGGATGGGTCTTAGCTATTATTGATGGGGAAGATAAGGATGATGAGACAGATGATGAGCTTGCTGCTATATTTGATGAGCCATCCCAAAAAAGACCCCGCAATCCTCCTTCTACAGCACCACCGACTAGCTCTTAGCTATCCTCTTCAGTTGATTCCTTTTAGAGTCAAATGTTAGAGCATTTGGCTAGGCTCAACATTAGACTTGACTCTTTGGAAACTGGAGTTGCTTCTCGACTAGATAAACTTGAAGCAAATCAAAAAGAGTTGCAAAAATCCATAGATAGTCTTTGAAGTGCTTTATCTCTTGGAAGTACCCCTCCTCTTGATGACTCTTCCGTTCCTCCATTATCCTAGTTGTTCTTTTCTTCTTTTTGCTAAGCTTTTGTTTAGGTGCTCATAGTTTAACATGTTTATGTTCATAGTATTGACACATTTCACATTTTAATATTTACTTCCTTGTTTATGAAATTTCAGCTTCTTATATTTAATGAATTATTATATTGTGTTATTAGTATCTGAAGATAACCTTTTTGATTATTGACAAAAAGGGGGAGAAATGCTGAATGATATTTTTTAACTAAATTAAAGGGGAGTTTTAACTCAGGGGGAGTATTTAATTGACTTATTTATACTCTCAGCACATTGTTTTGTCATCATAAAAAATAGGGAGATTTTTGTCTCTATAATGATTTTGATGATGTAATTGAAATCCAAAACAAAGTATTAATTAATATACTTAAGTTACAAATGGTTATTTAACTTGTGTTTAAATTTTTATTTAAAAATAAGGATTCACGCCTGTGAATATTATTAACACCCATGAACAAGATCAAGCCAACATATGAAATTTACTCAGAAAGGATATTCAAGCCCGTGAACTTTTCTTAACGACTGTGAAAGAGTTTCATGCCCGTGATTAATTTTAAAATGGTTTTGGCTCAGAGATACAAAAAGTGTTTTCAAAACCGTGAAAAATTATTCATGCCAGTGATAATTATTCACACCTAAGATGTCAAGGCCGTGAATTTTGGTTCAAGCCCGTGAAGAATAATCTTCACGACTGTAAATATTTGTCACGCCCGTGAATCGATAGTTGCCTATCAACGTCAAGGTTGATCTGTTTTAAATATAGCTATTGGAAAAAGATTTGGCGGTAAATCTTGTATTAAATTGTGAACACTCATTTTTTACACCCTCAAACTCATGCTAACCTGAACGGCACTCCCCGAAACCAAACCCGCACTCAGACGGACTCAAAGCAGCCTTTGGATGAAGTCGGACCAGAGCTGCCACCCTCTAGGCATAACATTGCCGCCAGAGGGGGGTGGCGGGGTTGCATCTGCCATGCCCAAGGGCGGCAGCATGGCTCCTTGCCACTGCTGCCACCTCCTTTAGAGCCTGTGCCGCCAAGGCCCCCCAGCGGCGCCGCCACCCCATCCTGACGGCAATAGTACCTCTTGTCGGCGGCAGCGACGTTCTGGACTTGTTTTCTTCCGAATCCCATAGTAAAAAATCATGGGATTCAACCCCCTAAGATCCTATTATAAATAGAGAGCCTCTCCCCACCTTCCAAAACACACAAGAAGACACAAAAGCAACAAAAGACAAGGAGAAGAAGACAAGAAATCATTTTCACTATTTGATTTCATCTTTTTCTTCTTTAAGTCATATTTTCTTCTTTTTTAACTATATTTGAATTTAAAGAGTTGCTACTAGGGGCGTGTTGAGCCTCAAAGCTATATTTGTTCTAAGCAAGGTCCCTTTGCCGATTTGTTTTCTTAAGAACTAAGAAGGCATTTAGACCCATTTCCTTAGGCAGTATCCAATCCAAGGTGAAACTCCGATCCGGAAGAGCACTCAGTCCACCAATATCCCTAAAAGCTAGGGCAAAGGTATTGTCTCCTAACTCATCTTCTTTACTTTGGTAGAGCATCAAAATAAAGAATAAAATCATGATAAATTGGGCATAAAATCAACCCTCATTCGCAAGAAGGAAGAACTACGTGAGTTTTGATTCCCATTCAATGGGATACGCAAGCAAGCTGTATAAAAGCTTCAAATCCAAAAAAGACAAAAAACCATCTCTTTTTCTTCGATTATTTGCTTTATTTTATTTGTTGAATGTATTCTTTGGGGAATGTGTGATCAACCTAGAACCCATAAGGGCTAGAGTTGATATCCCCTGTTTTGAGATTTTGAGGTGTAATAATTTACTTTTATTGCTTTCTTTGATTGTTTTACTTGATTACTTATATTTCAATTGTTTATCCATTTATTTACTTGCTCATTCATCTTATATGTCATTCTTTAATTACTCATGAAAATCATTTTAAATCAAGGTTAAAAGTAAAACCCAAGTTCAACCGAAAACCTAGTCCCCAAATCTTCTTTGGTTTCAAAGACTAG
The DNA here is from genome assembly GCA_948193065.1 of Aleurites moluccanus. NCBI lineage: Eukaryota > Viridiplantae > Streptophyta > Magnoliopsida > Malpighiales > Euphorbiaceae > Aleurites > Aleurites moluccanus. The sequence continues at coordinate 3,412 of CANXYC011516798.1, read as the reverse complement.
TGCACTTTTTTCTTTGAGATAAAATTGGAGTCAAAATGGGTTTTTACCTTAAATTTTCCCAATAAAAAATAACTTAAGGTGGCAACTTCAAAACATCAAAATCATTTTCAAATAAAAGGCGCTAAGGTCGTCTCCTCCGTGAGAAATTGCCCTAAATGAGCATTCCGATCCCACATTTTTAAGCGGACCCGGACGCAGTGCTCGGGCAAGGCCTCACAGCTGGCGTGGGGAAAAACTTTTTCAAAAGTTAAAGAGGACTACCAATTGGTTGAAAAATTTTCAAAAGTAACTTTTTACTTGGATTTTAGTTTAACCTTGATATTCATGCATCACTACATCACCAGCTACAAAATTCAAACTTTGGATAGCGAGTAGCATCGACCCGACAACTCTCTTTGAGTATGTTGGGAGATAGCAAAAGCATCCACCCCGTGATGAATCTTCAAATCCTTTTTGAGGTGTAACAAGCAGTAGTACTGTTGAACCCACGCGAAACTCATTGTTTCATATGTGGTTAGGTATATCACTGCTCTAGTGTGACGGGTACCCTTAAACCAAACTACCTAGCCTTCATGTAATGAACATTAGACCTCGGACTTTAAGGCCCATAAACCATAATAATGTTAAGATGTCATCATGAACCAAATTTCTTCATACACATGCATATATGCAGTCATGATTCATAAAGCATGCATTCCATTTTTAATAAGTCTAAGTTATACCTTGAACCAGTTGAGAGTCAACCCAAATGGACCTAAGTCCAATTAGCCTCAAACAACTCTCACCCATATATACCCAAGGCCCATTAACCTCAATTACCTCTCACTCAAATCGACCCAAGGCCCATTAGCCTCAAACTCCTCTCACCCAAATGGACCCAAGGCCTATTAGCCTCAAACAACACTAACCCAAATGGACCCAAATCCCATTAACCTCAATTACCTCTCACTCAAATGCAACTGAGGCCCATTAGCCTCAAACACCACCACCACTGCCTAAAGCCCAAAACCCATTTGGCACCAATATCACTCCAAAGCCCAAAACCATTTGGCACCAATATCTCTCCTAAGCCCAAAATCAATTGGCACCAATATCTCTCCAAAGCCTAAAACCCAATTGGCAACATTATCTCTCCAAAGCCTAAAACCCATTTGGCAACAGTATCTCTCCAAATCCCAAACTCAGTTGGCACCAAGTTCTCACAAAGCCTAAAACTAGTTGGCATCCATGATCTCTCCAAGCTTAATTACCCTTGGACCTCTGTGCTTTAGAGTAAAGCCCAAAATCATAAAATCCAAATAACTTTGGCCCACTTTACTTTAGGAATCAATTTCCTATAAATTTGCAATGCATAACTTTTCCTAAAACCTAGAACAGAGTTAGGTATTCTTTTCCCTATAAGCCTAGAATAGAGTTAGGTTTTCCTTTTCCCTATAAGCCTAAAATAGAGTTAGGTTTTCCTTTTCCCTTAAAACCTAGAACAGAGTTAGGTGTCCTTTTCCTCATAAACCTAGAACAGAGTTAGGTGTCCTTTTCCTTATAAGCCTAAAACAGAGTTAGGTTTTCCTTTTCCTAAAACCTAGAATAGAGTTAGGTGTTCTTTTCTCTATAAGCCTATAACAGAGTTAGGTTTTCCTTTTCCCTAAAAAAAACTAGAATAGAGTTAGGTGTCCTTTAAACCTAGAACAGAGTTAGGTGTCCTTTAAGCCTAGAACAGAGTTAGGTGTCCTTTAAGCCTAGAACAGAGTTAGGTGTCCTTTAAACCTAGAACAAAGTTAGGTGTCCTTTTCCTTATAAACCTAGAACAGAGTTAGGTGTCATTTTCCTTATAAACCTAGAATAGAGTTAGATGTCCTTTAAACCTAGAACATAGTTAGGTGTCTTTTTCCATATAAACCTAGAACAAAGTTAGGTGTCATTTTCCTTATAAACCTAGAACAAAGTTAGGTGTCCTTTAAACCTAGAACAGAGTTAGGTGTCTTTTTCCCTTAAAACCTAGAATAGAGTTAGGTTTTCCTTTCCCTATAAACCTAGAACAGAGTTAGGTTTTCCTTTCCCTATAAACCTATAATAGAGTTAGGTTTTCCTTTCCTCTAAAAACCTATAATAAAGTTAGGTTTTTTCTTCCATGCACTAATCCCTTTCCTTATCTTTAAAAGGTACCGATGGCCAATCCAACCAATATGGATGCCATAGACACACTTCTCACCACCCTCATTAAAAGGCAAGAGGAGAATTTTGAAGCCATGCTCAATTCCACCCTTAGTGCTTAATAAGCCGACTTTTCCAAAGCCTTGACCGTTCAACAAACCAGATTCCACAATACACTGGCCTATGTGACCAAAGCCTTGAATTCCCAAATTGATGATATAAAATCCATGAATTAGACCAGGCCCAAACCAACTGATCCAAGCTCTTCAAATACACTTTAAGTTAACCTGACCAACACCAACCCTTCCTTTTCCTTGAATCCTTTTCAAGGTAAGGAAACCTTCACCCAATCACTCATGGAAAAAAGATACAAGCAGAATAATACCTTCACTTCCACTACTTAAGGAAATTCACAGATTTGGGTATGCCCTTAAGACACAAAATCCAAGATCTCATTGACATCGGAGATATCCTTCCCCCTAGTCTGATATTTGACGCCCCCATTTACCTTTAAATTGTTATCAATCCCTTTAGATTCAGATTAGGAGGAAAGTAAGTGGAAATAGACCCCACCTCATCAACCAACCAAAGCCTAAATTAGCATAGTTTATGGAGAAATTCAAGCCCAGTTAATCTGACTTGTCTGAGATTGAATTTAAATCAGAGTCTGAGTCCAAGTTGAGTCATGAGTCAAGTCAGAGTCTAAATCTGAGCCATAGTTAGAGTTTTTTTTTAGTCGCGTTTCTTCTCATTTCCTTTTTTTGAGTCTGTAATTGACCTTTTTGGTCTTTCCTACAATTTTGATGTAACCATGGATGATGGTGCTCCTTTTCATAATAAAAGTTTAAATTCTTTTTATATCCTCTTTTTCATTTTAATTGTTTTATCCAATTTGTAAAAAAATGATGAAAATCAAAGAAAGAAAAAAAAAAAGGTAAAAAAAAAAAAGAAAAAAAGAAATAATTAACTTTGGCATAGATAATGAACTGAAAATTGCATACATGGCATCATCATTTTATGAGGCTTCTTTATGCAAAACAGTTCATGAATTCTTAGATGGCTTTGTCTAAGGATCCGAGCATATGACGAGTATTGATTCCAACCCTGGAAGATATGAAGTCTGTAAAGGAGGACTTGTGAAGATTAAAGGCAAAATGGTCTCCTAAGAAGTTGCCAAGTTATTAAAGAACGGTTTCATTGAGCTTGCCACTTACCCTTTATGGCTAGCCCATATAGTGTCTGTGCCCAAGAAGGATGGGTA
>CANXYC011516490.1:0-12385 GCA_948193065.1 Aleurites moluccanus | reverse complement strand
TTAAAAAAAACCAAATTAAAAAATTATTTTTAACAATTTTTTTTTTTTTTTTTTTTTTTTTTTTTTTTTTTTTTTTTACAAACGATATTGTTGCAATATAACTCTCAACCAATTTTGGAAGGTTTAATTTTATTTTTTTTATATATAGTTTTTATAGTAATTTCAAAAAAAAAATAAAGTTTGTTAGGCAAACAATAAATAAATAGGTGAATTCAACATGCCAAAATTGCCAAAACATCTCATTAGGAAAAATAAAAAAAAAATAATATTAACAAAATTTTAATTTAAAACTCTATTATTATCACATAAATATAATTAAAATTATATAATATTTATTTAAGAATTATTTATTTTTTTTAATAATGTAATATAGTATGATTCTGAAAAAATTAATTATATAACATCAACAAACTATTTATTTATATATTTTATATATTTATTCTATTATACTAATTTAACAATTAAAATATATATGATTTATGAATTAATTAAATGATCATTATATTCTATTATTAAGAAAAAGTATAATAATTTTTTTAATGAAGAGTAATTTTTATTAAAAAAGTAAAATGTAATTGCATATATATAATTTAATTGGATAATTTTATGGTAAGTAATATTTTTTTTGTTTTATTTTTCTATTTCTATTTGTATATGTTTGGGATAGTTCATGCATTTAATAAAGTTATTTTTTTTCTAATTATTAGATGATAAATATTAATTCTTTAATAAAATTTTAATAATTATTATTGTTAAAATGTAATAGAATTATAAGGATAATTTATTTTACTTATAAACATATATATTAATTTGAATTTTGATATATTATAAAAATAAAAAAATATTAGTTAAGAAATTATTTCAAATATTATAATAATTATTCATTATTTTATAGAATTATAAATAAAGATATCATATAAAAATTAATTTAAAAAAAGATCAGTTCCTAACAACTAAATCAAATATCCATTAAGATATGATGGAACTAAATTTCAATAATCATGGAGTTATAATAAAAATAAAAAATCTATATTTATAGAGATTAATATATTTTTTAAAGATTTTATAAATTTTATGGAAAGAAATCAACTGCTTACTATTTTTTTTAATATTAAAAAAAATTAATTAACACTATAAATATTTCTCATAATTTTTTTATTTAGTTAATTAATTAATTAATTAATTGTATCTATAATCTTGTTAAAGTTAATCAATATAAAATAAAGTAAAATAAAATTAACCGGCATTCAAAAATTGAAAATTCAAGATTTGTAAACTAGCCGAATCTAATCTAATTAAATTAATTGGGTCAAACAACATGAGTTTCGTGCCTGCTGTTTGGTTGGAGAGTATATGAAAGGGAAATGAGAAGGAAAGGGAAGAGAAATGAGGGAAATTAATTGTATTAAATTTCCTTGTTTAGTTCATCATTGGATTTTCTTTTGGTTTTCTCCTCTCGTTTCATTTTGAAGCGTGTCAATTACGTTTATATAAAATTACAAGATTACCCATTTCTATATAATCATTTTTTTAACATTAGCAAAATCTAAAATTTAATTATTTTTAAAATAGTCTTAACTTTTTCATTTTTTCGTACCCTCTGTTTTATTTTATATCATATTTTATATTTCATATTATTATTATATATCATATTAATTATTTTTTAAAATATTTTAATTATTAATATTTTTTTATAAATAATATGACGTATATAAAAATAAAATAAAAAATATAACACACATTAAAATAAAAGATTCAAACTGCTTTTACACTCGACTAAAATATTAATTAATAATTATTTTATCCATAAATTATTAAATACAAACATATACTCATTGCATCTTCAATTATATTATATTATTTGTTATTTTTGAACTTAACTCTTATTTCATTATCAATTTGTGGTGCACAAATTTCTCAAGCATTTATTTTTTGTGTATATATATATAAAAACTTAAAATTAATTAATAAAGAAAATTCGTGCCTCCTAATGTGTGACCACAATATATGTTGACATGAACCAAATTTTTTGAAATTGGGAAAAATTACTTCAAAAGTATTTCTTCCTGTTTAGTATGAATTATGACTATTTCCTTGATAATGTCAAAATTTCAGAGTAATTAATTAATTAATTAGTGTATATATAGCATGGAAAAGAAAATTTCAAAGTAAATTAGGTAGAAAAAAAAAAAGAATTAACTATTAGGCAATTTCACAGTTAAATTATCAAATTTCAGAGTGTGAACTTTTATTTTTTTAGGTGGTGACGTTGTGTGAATGTAGAGAGCATCATGTGCCTGAAACTAATGATATATGAAATATCTCTGTTCTTTTTATTTTAATTTTTTAATTTTTTTTAGTTTATTTTATAACCATCAGAACTCATGATGCTTCTGCTAATGGCATAATGTTCATATTCAATAATAATTAATCATTATAACTGATAGAAGATCCTTGGATCATGGGTTGACCAATTTAGGTGTATTTAATAAAGGTTTTATCTTGGTCAATTTAATTTATTATAAGAGTTTAATTTTATTAAATTTATTTTAAATTTAATTAATATGATTCAAAAACTGAAATCTAATTTTTAATTAAGAAATTTAGATTTTTTATCTCAGTATTTAATTTTTTATTTCATATATTTTTTATATTTTATATTATTTATAAAAAAATATTAATTATCAAAATATTTTTAAAAAATAATATTTTATAAAAAAAAAATATTAAATAGCAAATATCAGACGCAAAGAGATAAAGTGTCCATGGTGAATTAAGACCACTTTCTAAAACACGTTACATAATCATCATTTTTGAAACTTTCATGTCATCAACTATATGTTTCAAGATAATAATATTATATATACTCTGAATAGACTCAGATTGATTCTCTATCTTCCTAATATTAAAAAGAAATAAAGTTTTTATATTAAAAATTAAAATTAAAATTTTATATTAAAAATTAAATTCAATTGGTATTTCTCACCTTTAATGATCTCCTTGCCTAAATTTGTTAAAAATTCATATAGCATAATTTTATGATATATATATATATATATATATATGGAAATAAACTTATGATTTATTTACATGACAATGATTTGAATTTTAAAGTTAAATTTAGATCAAATTTTTTATTTGAATCATTAAAATTAAATTGATTTGAATTTGATTCAAATACTAATGAAATTCAATCTTACAAAAATTTAATATTTTAAATATTTTTTTTTACTTAATTATTTTAAATTTATTATTTTTATTTTTTATCTAAAATTTTTATTTTTATTTTAAATTTTAAATTTCTTACACTTTTTAAATAAGAAATTTATAAATTTATAAATTTTAAATTATAAATTTAAAATATAAGATTTATTCAAATTTATTTATCAAAACACAACGTTAAAAAATTTCAAACTAAAACAAAAAAAAAAAGTTGATTATACATTTGAAGAGAATGAGAAAGAAAGAGAGAGAGAGAAAGAGCAAGTGAGTGTATATGTTTATAGCCAATGCTCATTTTAATCTATAATTAAGTGGTTAGATTTTAAATTGAAATAATTTATGAGACTGAAAGGTGTTTATTTTCAATTTTAGTTTTAATTGAAATAAAATTTATAATAAATTGAATTTTTATTTATAATCGAATAAAAAATAAAAACTTATTTTTTAATAATATTGATTACAAATACAATTTTTTTCTTATTGAAAAAAAAAAAAACCCAAAAAATTTAGCAAATAAGGATAAGAACATAAATTTCTTTTGTATATATATATCTATACAAGGGAAACTGAAAGTTACTTTATAGTCTGAAAACTTAGGATATATGATAAAAGGCAGTTGTACTTGCTATTATTATAATATATAAACAAACTTTAGGCATTAGCAATGCTCTAAAGTCTAAAGTCCACACTTCAAGGAACTATTAAAATTGATGCTTGTTTGCACCTAAAAGATATGTGAAATTTTTATTGCCAACATTATCTAATTCCAAACTAACTATTTTCTAAAAATTTTATTTCCATAAAAAAAAAAAAAAAAAAAACAAAGATTCTTTGATGGTGAAATTCTTGCTTCTAGTAAGGAAATATAATTAATATATTAATATAATAATATACAACTAGTAATTTATATCCATAAATATATTATTTTACATTAAGTATGAAAATAATTAAAGAAGAAAAATGGCTGAAAAACTATATTTTTAAGACCAACAACTATGGTCAAACTTATGGCACAAGAGGGTATAAATTAAGAATTCATATGATATAACTTTTTATAATAGTTGTTGGGAGTTAGTTATTATTGATAGTTGATTATTAATAATTATTAATTGATATTATTTTTAAGTATTTAGTAAAATTATTATTAATTATTAATTTTAATATATTTAATAATTATTAAAAATAAATATTAATATTTATTTTTATTTAAATATTATTATTAATAGAATAATTTAGTTTTTTTTCAAGTTTTTAAATTTAACTTTTTATAAATAATAACTATATAATTATCTAACAATTAATAATTATTATAAAAAATAATTAAATAAATTTAATGCAATTTTTGATATCAAAAAACTAATCTTTGTATAAAATTTTTTATCAAACACTTAATAATAATAATAATAATAATAATATGATTAACTAAAATGAAAAATTAAATAATTCATCAACTTTTAGCCCCAGGCAAGTAGTCAGTGAGTATAATCATTGCTGTTGCTGAACTTAAGAACATAGATAAGAACAGTATATCAGATTTTCGGCTAAATAAAGTTATTTTGGAGTAAATTATTGTAATAGTACTTTATATTAAATTTCATTATAGTTATAAAATTTTAATTTATTAACATTTGATTACATAATATTAATTTTATTAGAATTAAAGTACTTTCACCTATTTCTAAAAAATATTCTGACTAGAATTTTTAATAGAAATTCAATGACATGAACAAACATATCATTATTATTATTATAACACTAAAGATAAATAATTTTTTATGTGAAACTATAATAAAAATTAGTGTAAAATTGAGAATAATTTACCCAAAAGTATATACTTGAAGCATTATCTTCACAATCATCATATTTTAATTGTTATGGGATGTAACTATTTCCAAGTTGTTATAATTCTGTGTGTAATGGGTGGCATTCACATGCAGGACACCAAATCAGCAAAAATCATCACAGCTTGAGAATGACATTTTGTTCTTTTATTTTCTTTGGTATTTTTCTTAATTCTGCCAAAGATTTAGGAATTGAAATTAAACAATAAAATTATATGATGATGCATGTTGAAACCATAACAATAATTCCAATAGTTGGGAAAGAGAAACCACACCTCTTATTATCCCTCACCATAAAAAATTGAAATTTGTTAATTTATTCATTATTTTAAAATCTTTTTATTAATTTATTCATTATTTTATGCAATATAAAATATATTAATACGCTATTTAACTCCATATATAATTATCAAATTGAAAGTGCTATATACATTTAATATAATTAATTAAGTATAATCCCATTAACAAAGTGATATTATATGCTAGTTTGATAAATTAAACTAAAAAATTCATAAATGAGTAAAAATTATTCCCTCAGTTTTTTTTCTATCATTTTAAAAATTTATTCATTTTCACTTTTAATTATTATTTTAAAATTTTAAAATAATATTTATCTATTTTTTTCTATTTTATCCTTATAATATTTATTTAGAATATAATAACTTAATTTAAGATAAAATTAAAAATATAAAATATTTTAATATGTATGCAAAATCTTAAACGACAAATAAAAAATAAATAAATAAAAACAGGGGAGTATCATTTATGATCTGATCCTAAAACTCTTGAAAAATAAATTTACTTGTAACTAAATCAACTTTGAGTTTAGTTTTTTTTTTTTTTTTTTTTTTAACTTATTGTTATAAAACAAGGTAAAAAAAATTAAAAAAAAATTGCTCGGAACTTTCAATAGAAGTTAAAAATAAAAATAAAAAATAAAAAGTGAAAAAGATAAGGCCACTTTTGAGAGGTGAATACATTTTTGTCCCTGTACATACACACACGTAAACAAGCTTTAGGTCGGCATTGTTACAACATACATAAGCTTTAAGGATATGCAAAGCTGTAAAAGCTTTTTAAGCTCCTAAAAATCATGCCAGATTGCTAATTAATACTTACTTAATCACTAAACCCTTGTCAACTCAACAAAGCAACCGCCGCCCATGTGGCGGTGCTGGGTGTCTTTCTGTGCTTCCATTACTAAGACACTGCCAGACAATTTCTGGTGGCATACACAAGATCATAAGATCAAACATGGCAAGGTGAAGATGGCAAGTGTTTAACAAAATATTTTCACTATCTTTTAATTGCTCCAGTACAAGGAAAAATTTATGCAACCATTTCTTCTACCCTCAAATCAAATCACTAGTACAAGAAATACTTAATCAGTAATCATTGATATAAACAGTTCAAACAATAGTTTTAATTTTAAATCCATAACTGTTTTAAACCCGTTTATAAATACTCAAAATTTAAATAATCAGATTGGATAAAGACAGCTATTCACTACCCCTAGACCAGAATGAACATGGATGCATAAGCTATAAGGGAGGGGGTGACAATGACTAATGTGGTGTATAAGGTTGGTCCATGGACGATTGTAGGGTGGTGCCAGCTGCTAGGCTAAGGTTAGGAAATTGGTAAAATAAAGATTACCAAACAGGACTGAAATATAATCAGTTTTTTAAGTGCAGTTAATATATAGATACCAAAACAGAACAACTGTTCTTGTACTACTACTGTATGCAAAGCAGAAACAGATTACCCAATTGGCGGATGAAGAAATTAATGCATTTCATTTCAGGATAGTTTGGGGTTTTGATGTGAAGTTCTTTGTTAACCAAAAAAAAAAAATTTGTAAAATGGTTGTAAAACACTTTTAATAATACACTAAGCTCATTAAAGAGAGAACACATTAAAAAAAAAAATTCAATAACGAATTGCAGGGAATTTAATCCTTTGAATATTATCCACATGACTGAGTCTGGCTATTCAAAATACAGAAATCAGAATGCACGACCTCACATATGAAATTAAATATCAGCTGATGAATCAAATGAAAACTTTGATCCAATGGTTGATGACTCGTTCACTTTTAAAAGTTTGAAAACTCATTTGACTGACGTTAATAACAGCCTCAAATCCACATAGCAAGGAAAAGAAAAACAGTGAAAATCAACTGTGCAGTAACAAAGTGAGAAAATGTGTGAACTACTAATAATCATTAATAAAGTACAATTTGCAAAACTCTGGAAAGATACATAAACATTAAACAGAACTGCAAACATATAAACAGAGTTACAATAAGAATCAGAGTATTAACAACTCTACAGAAATAACTATTGTACCTATTTGGCCAATGAAAGCAGCAGATGAATTCTTTTTCTTCTGAAACTGCATGCACTTCGGCTTTTATGAATGCCTCTGGCATACAAATTAATGCTATACAAAAGTCGTCCCCAACACAAAATGCAGCCTTTGAATGATAACTACGGTGATGGTAAAAGGATGGCGGCTTTCATCGCATTCTATATTTACCCCACTATGTCCAACCAGAAGCGGGGATTCCCTGCTTTTGAAACCATTCAGGCATGCGAAATCTTTCATATAGCACAGTTCTCACATCTTTCTGCTTAGAGAGTTGCTTGAGGAGTGGAAGAAGGACGTCCAGAAGCTGATAAACACATAAAAATGGAAGGGGAAGTGATAAGTAAATGAAAAAACAAGATTTGAGAAATGATTCTGAAAGTTTGCAGTTTAGATCTAGCTACCTGTGTATCATATGGTTGACCTGCAGAAAAGGGAACACATGGAATTCCATTCAATGGTTGCAACAAGAAACTAAATGGATTATTGTCAACTATAACAGTCCGGCAAGGATCCTTAGATAGGCAGGACAGATCCTTTACATGCTCCCTGTACTCCCTGTTCACATTCCACATGAGAGGTTTGTCAAGAAAAAAATAAACTCAAGCTTAACCGTTACGAAAGTAGTCCATTCCTCTGGCTATAGAATTAAATCAATTATGTTTTCTTACACCATATATGCTGGAATCCTTAATAAAAAAAATGCACTTTATTAGTCAAAGAATCACATGTTCAACCTCAAAATCATAGTTATAAAGCTCGCCTGAATGTTGGCAAAATCAAGGGACTAGGACACCAATTCAATCAGCAGGGTTAGTGTTTGAAACAGAAGCAACAAAAGTAATTCTGAATATAAGAACATTTATTCAAACATTTGTTAGTCTAGGGTAAAACATGCATAAAACAAACTCAAAATCCTACATTAAACAAGGACTAGTGTTTCAACAGGATATATGCAAATGCCTTACTTATTTTCAGGTTTTGCTGGGAGTTCTGGCACAGTAAAATACAACAATATATTTAGGTTATGGTTGGGCTTTATCATACATATAAATTTTCACGAATTTGCTTGACCATGTAAAAGATTCCAACAACCAAATTACACGCATATATTACAGATGGTTACTAATATGACTGAAGCAGGCCAAGTATTATTGTTTATGTATTAGCAATCTGTACAAAATAAGGCTAACCAAAGGTGCTTTCCTTGTGCTCTCACGAACAGTCATGGTTGCTTACTTGCAAACAGCTAATCAAGCAGCACATTAAAACTTTTCCTAACAAGGTATACTGAAAAATTATACCATCCAAGAAAAGCAATTAAATTTTTTTTTTCCAAAAGAAGCACACCAGAAATAATCATGTTTCTACTCCCAAGAGTTAAGAAACATATCTTCTTCAAATTATTCAGGTCATAACAGAGACAAGTGAAAAAGATACATAAAAGTCGTAACTTTTATGCATGTCTACCAAAGAGTATGTGCTTTCTCTAGACCACCAAAATATAGAGCTAATAAATTTGAAAATGGCCTATTTTCTTATACTAGTCACAAATTTAAGGAAGAAAATATGCGAGGGCAGGAAATAAGTAGTACTTACGTGCTAATTGTTGAAGGCCGATAAAGGCGAAGACTAAATAGGTTTTCTTTATCTATTCTGTCCACAAGCGGTTTAGCATAACCTACAAACACCCGTAGAGGGTAAATTGAACTAACAACAAAGTCATAATAAAAGGAAAGAAGAAACATTCCATAAGAAAGCCTAAAATATATATAAGTAAAATACGGACAAGTAATAAGCAAACCTTCAAGGCCAGCAGTAAACAGCACAAGATTAGAAAATTCACTCAGTTGTTTTAGGAATTCAGCCAATCCTGGACGCTCAAACACCGTGACATAATTGATCTTAGGTTTTCCTTCAGATTCCTTAAAAGCCAAAACATACTCAAATAAAAAATATAAACTTTTTGAAATGGGTACATCATAATCATATTTTAGAACAAACTGACTATACAATCTTAGATTTTCCTTCAGATTCCTTAAAAGCCAAAATATACTCAAAATCAAAATATAAACTTTTTCAAATGGGTACAGCATAATCATAATTTACAACGAACTGACTATTTAATATAACAGACCTTGTCTGATGACACACATTCGAGCTCAAACCACTTCAATCCGGCTTCTGTTGCTTGATTACGAAGAATAGCTGGCAAACTAGATGTCTCGTATGCACATACCAGAGTTTCATCCAAGTCAAGAACCACCTACAGTTCCATGCATGTTCAAGAGTGTACTCGAATTAAAAGAGGAAAAAACTCAATCACACCACTAACCACAGTAAAAAAATGGCACACCCAGAAGTTAAAATCTCTCAGGAAAAACAAATTAACCCATGCATTAACCTCAAAGTTTCAAACTGGATAGAATCCATATTGAATATTAAGAACAAACACGACACAGCCATTGAATGGTTCTGAATGATTCTATAAAACTAAACCTCATTTTTGTCATTATTCAGCCAAAATTAAACTCATTTATATCTTAATATATTACTATTTCTAAGTTTGTAATACATAATCAGCACCTAAATATTAGCATCAAATGAACATCAATCAATCAATCAAATCAAAATCAGAATCAGAATAGGAGAAAACAAGAAAAGAAGAAATTGAAAAAAACACAAACCGTGAGTTTTTTGATAGGCTCATCAACAGGAGGAGGAGATTCAGCGGCGGTGATCTCCAAAGTGGCCGGAGAATCGGTCTCCGACAACTCAACATCTGGAAGAGGCTTGAAAGAGTGAGAAGAGGAAGAAGAAGAAAGAAGAGGAAGGTGACCTAAAGCTTTAAGGATCTGAAGAAAGATCTGGAAGAAGAAAGCGAGCCAGTTCCAGAGAGTCCTCCATAGTTGAAGAGATCGAGATGAGTAAACTACATCGGGTTGAGTCAACTCAGCCATGATAATAGATTAAAAGAAATTGAATTGCAGTAGAGGAGACGTCGGAGGTGGCGGTGGTGGTGACGGCGGTGGCGGTCGTGGTGCTGGTGGTGGTTTAAGTGGTTAATAAGAGCCAATAGAGAAATTCTGTATTTATCTAATTAAATAAAAAACTTTATGCTTTTATGCTTTTGTTTTATTTATTTTTTTGTGATGGTGGTGGCGATAATTATTCCATAAAAGTCTAATTAAATAAAAAGAAAAAAAGAAAATTCAAAATAAAATAAAAATAGTTCCACGCGCATATAAGCATGCGTGGAAGACTTTTTATTTTATTTTATTATTTTGCCAATGTCTTCCCATGTGGGAATTTTTTAGAGCAATAATTTTGCAAGTTGCATTAGGATAAATAATGAGTCATAAATATTGTTCAAAGATTTTTTATTTTTACTTTTATGTTGCTATAGTTGAAAATTTGGAGTCATTTATTCAAAGAATTTGTTACATAGTTTCACATGAGTGTAATAATGATCCATACAAAAAACTCAAATTTGAATTTTTATAATTTATTTTTAATTTTGATAGTCAAAATTTTGAAAATTAATGTTAGAGATTTTTAAATGATATTGAAAAAATTTAAAAATTAATTTTTGAAAATTTTAAATGATATTAAATTTATAAGTGAATTTTTAGTTTATTTATATTCAAATCGTAAAAAATTTAGAATTTAAATTCATCCCTCAAGTTTACTAAAATAAATTATATTAAATTATTATCATAATTGAGCTGAATTTGATATGTAGATAAGTTTTTTACTTCAACCATTAAATTAATCAATAAGATAAATGAGTTTTTTTATTTTAATATATTATTAATTAGAGTTTTATTTTAAAACTTAAAAATATATTCCTTCTTTAAGAATTTTTCTTTATGTGCATGTAATCTCTTTTGAATAGACTATTAGTATGTGTAAAACTTTGATATATTTAAAATTTAAGGAAAAAAAAAAACATTTTCCTTATAAGAAAAAAGATTAAAAATATTTAGCATGCAAAAATATATCTAATAAAATTTTCAATTCTAAATATCATGATAATGTTATTTTATTATTCTAGTCTCTCATAATAAATTCAATGTCTTTGGCAAAACAAATTATTTATTTTTTTATTGGTATTAAGAATTTCCAATGCTAATACAATTTATATTCTTTTAAATTGTAGCATAAATATTTTAATTTTCTTCAACCATTACTATTAAGTATTAGATATAATTAAATTATTAAGTATAATGCTAATGAAAAAAATTAATAAATCAATAAGTTTTTAATGAAAAAGAAGATAGATCTAACAAAATATAAAAATTAATTTAATTGAGAAAAGTATTAGTAGCCCAATGATTGGGGGAAGGTATTTTACGCGCTGGAAGGGGAAAGTGGGAAAGGATTAGCATACTACAGAGGGAACAGCAAAGTGAAAGAGGGAGTTTTTATTGAATTGAATCAGCCAATGAGAAGAGACAATTTTTTTCTGTCTTTAGGGACTTCGTTCTTTATCATAATTACTGAGAGAGTGAGATCTGGTGAAGTCTCGCCTACACAATAATATGTGAAACCTTTTCTTTATTATTATTTTGCCTTTGCACTGATTCCAATGTAGAGCCATAATCTAGGGAATTGCTATGATACTTCAAGTAATGATTTAAACAATATAATGAATTGAATATAGTCAAAATAAAAATCGACACCAACAGTAACAAGTGATAAGCTTTGCTTATATTTTCCTCTAAAAATTATTGATTTCCCGCTCAAACAAGTTAATGTCAAATTAATTAATAATATAATTTATTTTTTAATATTTATTTTATGAAAATAAAAAATTTTAGTAGTTTAAAAAATAAAATATATATATATATATATATATTATTTTTCTCAAATAGTAATTTAGAATATTTTTGTCAAAATTATGATTTGAAACAATAATTTGGGTTATTTTTTAATAATGAAAAAGTAGATAAAAT